>OX632359.1:30334880-30501225 GCA_951751655.1 Ophion costatus | reverse complement strand
GTTCTCTGTTTATCGTGCTTGCGTCGCGGACTCCATTGTTTCCTATACTCTCATCGGACCGGGGAAAGGAACGAAAAAACGTGTAGAAAGAAAGAATGAGAGGAATGAAAATAAAAGTTTTGAGCACGTAGTTTTGTGGGCGGCGAGGACTGATTAACACATTGTATATGTTGTACGTTATGTGATGTATATAACGAGACTCATTTTCTCAACGGATGCCACATCACTACCGGACGCCTCAAGGCAGCGAGCATGTGCCTCCAATGAGCCAAAGACTTTCCGGTTGCCGTCGAGCCGACGATAATGTGACCGACCGAGAAGGCCTTCGAATTAGTTTGAGTTGCGGTTGGATCGGTTTCAGCCACGGTAAGCCTCAGCTGGATCGTCTGAGACGAATACACGGACACAGGTATTGTGAAAGTTACGTTTTGCCAGTCTCGACTAATCAGAGACGAAGGAGTATGTACCTGCAAGGCGTGCGGAGGAACGCTGAATATGATGGCCTCGTTGAATATGGGGCTCTTTTCGCCCCTTTTCGCCATCGTTCTTTTCTTGTGCATCTTCTTGCCCTGTTGAAGAAGGTAGACCTTGACGAAGAAGTCCCCAGGTGCGGATGGATTCGCACCCCGAAGATTGCGCGCCTTCACGACAACGAGAGTCAATCTTTCCGCGGTAGGCAGGTAGCTCAGCGAGAACATGAGCTCCCCGTGATAGGGAAACGGCAGAGCTCCGGGACCGATGAGAGGCAGCCACGTTGTTGCTGGAGGTCTCGCAGCTGGGCCAAGTTTCAGGCTCGCTTCACCTAGAAGAGACGCTCCACCTCCCATGCTCACTTCCATCGAGAATATCTGCCGACAAGAAACACCCCGATTTTTTGTCCGTTCGAACCTCCGAAGAGATTCAGCCCATCGCCGCCTTGAGGAATCTAGATACCTGGACGAGAAGGGTCCTTCCTATTGGTCCACCATCAAGGGGAAACAAAAATTTCTCCTGGTAACTTGGCGACGGGGAACTCCGATAGAGCCTCGTTTGCACGTGGGTTTCCCGATCCGGCAGGAGGCACACTCTTTTGGTCAATGTGCGCGTGAAAAGAAACAACGATGGTTACTTTGATGCCCACCCTTAAGTTCCAAATGGTACGCGGAAAAAAGGCACCGTGGGACGACCACTTGTTGGTGGGTTTGGTCTGAATGAGCCGTGGCTACAGTTTGGGTAATACAGCCATATGTTTGCTACCGAGCGATCAAATATTGGAGGTAGTTGGTACAAGGCAGCTCCTTGAGCTCATTTGGGTCGTTAGGCTTGTCCACAAAGATTGGACAAGCGTACCTGTAATTGAGACAACCTATTGGAGCTATAGGCCTATTTATCAGTAGGGTAGACTGGGTACGGTTGTAACGAGGTGAGGTTGAAACAAGGAGATTAATGCACGGCCTAGGTGCCGTAGTGTGAGGAATGCAAAAGGGAAAAGAAACGGCTTGGGCGTTCAAACGTGTTTCCCAGTGTTGTCCTGGTGACAGCGCATTACAGGTGCGCATAGACAGCCCCATTGTGTTTTGGCAAGAAAAAGTAAGTATTTTTTATCGAAGTTTTTTCCCAATTACTCTGTTGATATTAAATTTAGGGTATTAAGTTATATCATGCGAATAAATGGAATTTTGAAAGTTAAAAGATCGTGATTAGTATTGGTCTGACATAGTTGACTTCGGTGCTGTGAAATATTTTCGACTAAAGTGGGCGGTGTGCACGATTGAAATAATTTTTGTGGGTACGTCGTAACTATATCATTTTTTGTTTAATTTTCTAGATATCAAAAGACTAAAGCAAATACCAAGAGGAAGATCAGCATCCCACCCAAATCCTCAGAAAAAGAGAGCCTTGTTTGTGTAGCATCTTATATACGGAGCCGTCCAAAAGAAAAATGGATATACACAAGCTGCCAATTTCGGGCTCACGAAGAATGCACAGACGGTAGTCCAAACTGCTAATGCCATAACTGTTAAGTCACGTTAAGTGTTAATACACGTTGGTCGAGCCTCAGCCAATGCGAGCGTAGGCAAATTGATACAAGCAAGTACTACCATGGCACCAGCAATGTCAAACCCAAACAAATAGTCTGTTCATACGTTGGTATTTGTATTCACTCGGCTACCTTGGGCCAACGTGCATTGCCGGCTTTAGATTGATCCTTCCTGTAACCCAGTCCAACAAATTTTAATTTCAATAGTGTTTTTCCCCTTTGAGCCGTAAAGAGCCTCTAAGTACTATTAATTAGTTTTAATTTCTACTTTGTTCTAGCAGAGGTGCTTTATTTCATGTTAATAACTTCTCTGCGTCACGATAAAGTGAGTAAAATTTTATCTAACTAAGGGCCGTATTCATAGTCCTTCCTTGAGGAACAAGGCTTCCTTGTTCCTCATTTCGCGTTTCATAGACCTTCCTTGACAGAACAAGGAGCCTTATTGGCCTCCGTATTTCAAGGCAGGTCTCGAGCTTCCTTGAGGAAACCTTCGGCGCTGTGATTGGCTGTTTCGTTTCATATGACTAACGCTTGCGCTTGCGCTTGGCGTCTATGCAGTTTTTACCTGTATCGCAGACCAGTCTACAGGTTAACCTCAAAAACAGTTAAAAGTGGAGCACGTAAAAAGTTTCGAAACGTATCGCAGTGAACGGAGTTAAAAAAAAAGCTGAGCTAATAACAGCCTTTCGCGCTCTGTATAATGAACATTCTTTCCTTCCTCCATAATTGTACTCGTCGCAACTCAATTTCTAATTTTGAACTTTGAGGTTATACACTCGAGGCTATACAATCGAGAGCCGAGCAGTTTGATTTAGTTTCAAATATAGCCGAGCGGCGCTTCTATCAGCGGTTTTACCACCATAAGCAATCACATATCCCTAAATATGTCTTCCTTCTGGAAGGGAGAGTCGAGTTGCGACTATGAAACAAAGACGCCTTTGAGATTCAAGGAGGCCTTCATCAAGGCGTCCTTTATCCTTGAGATAAGGAGAGACTATGAATACGGCCATAAGTCCGCTTCGTTGCCACATTGAGTTTGTTTCTGGTTAGGAGAGAGAGCATACATGTTGCGTTAGCTATTAGTTTATTGTTGACTGATTCTAAAACATTATAAAAAGCGTGCCACGTGAGCCATAAAATGATAAAAGGCTTTTTGCGGTAATTTAAGGGTAATAAAATTATATTACAAACATTTTGTCTTCGACTTTTTGTGTCCGTTACGTATAACCTCCGTACGGGGGTCGGTTGTAACATAGGCTCACTTCGAAATTAATCTTGTTGGGTAACTATGGCACCTAGAATTTAAATTGTAGTATTCATTTGAAGATCGACAAACATCCTTTCATTTGTGTATTTACTTCAAACCTTGGTCATGCAATGACGATGCTACAGACCGTAGAAGCAGAATTGTCACAACCGTACCCAGTCTACCCTACTGCCTCCACCCAATCTCCAAGTGCTAGTTGTTCTTGCCCTCTGAGTAATCTATAAGGGTATCCATCAATAGTTTCGTATATTTTTCGCCACTTATGTACCCGTCCTTCTAAGGGAAAACCAACCGGGAAGTGAATAAACGCAACTATTTGGTGGTCTCGATGCAACCCACTTTTTCCGTATACTAAGAGACCCCTTCGTCCGTCGCTGTTAGTTATTTACCTGGCGAGAGTGTCCTGGGCCGGGCGTCCATCGGGCGCGATGAGGTCGCGTGCTTCCAGGATGCTGACAGCCAGGTCACCCTCGCAATCGGCACCCCGTCCACCCCAGCGCTCATACTCGAGGCCGACGCATACGTGACCAACCATCGTCGCGTTCTCCAAATCCCCGACATTGACGCTCGTGTCAGAGCAAACGCTCTCACAGCTGATGGCTCTCTGAAGATTGGACTCGTCGGGTGGAGGCTCCGGTTCCGGTCCCTGCTGGGAGCCTCTTCGATTCAGCCCCGGCTGACCCGACCCTTCGACACCTGAATTGTTGAGCTGCTCAATTGCCCCCATCCAGCTGTAAGGCTCATCGATGTTCTGCAACACGAACACGTTCTTCTACATACGTCGGTCTTGCTGCCGCTTTCTTTTCGTCGCGCTGCAACTCCTGCTCACGTTCATTTTCTCGACGATAATCTCACCTGAGACAGTCTTCTTTTTAGCTGCACTTCCTCCAGAGCCGCGTACAGATCTTGACTGTTTTTTCTTCTATTAAAATGCAAAGAATTCCTAAATCGAAACTGCGAGTCTGGGTCTGGAGCTTGGTGCGCTTGATTCTACGTTTACCAGGTGTAGAAGTATGAAACCGGAATTTCCCTATAGATGGTGCTAGCCATCAGTTTAGGGATCGTAAGATCGCTTCTGCAGCGCCATCATCTCCCTCTAACAGCTGACGAAGAATTTCAACACACAACAACCCATGTTCCCTACACCGGTATGTTTTTCTACGACCTTAAACATGTCGAGTTTTGTGCCTACGATCTCCGATTTGCGGACAGCATTGGTTTTCTGTTATCATTTGAATACAACAGCTGCAGAATCGCATCGAATGCTTGTCGAAGCTTACGGCGAACATGCTCTTGGTGAAACACAGTGTTTCGAGTGGTTCAAAAATTCAAAAGCGGTGACTTTGACGTGAGAAACGAAGAGCGTGGGAAGCCATCGAAAAAGTTCGCAGACGACGAATTGCAAGCCTTATTGGATGAAGATGATACTCAAAGTCAACAAGAACTCGCGGATCAATTGAATGTGACGCATAAAGCCGTTTCCATTCGTTTTTATCATTTTCAAACAACAGACGTGTAATTTTTACAAAAAAAATGCCGGTTTCGTACGTCTACACCTGGTACATCGGCTATCGCTTGATGAGGCAATGGTAGCAGCTGGAAATGACAATTACCTCGTAGCACCTTCCGGACCTTCCATTTCGAAATGAGCTTCATGTGGTCCGTTGAGCCTCTCCATGCTTTTTCTTCTCTGCTCGATGCTGTTGAAGATGTCCTGTTGAAAATGCCGGATATGAGGTTGATGTCAGGATCACATTTTGCTCACCTCATTCGTTCCGTTGCTTGGCATCGTCCGTGCACGTACCTCGGAGGTCCTCGTGAAGCTCGGATCCGACATGTAGGGATAGGGCTCTTGGCTTAGGTCCCTGAGGAGCAACGGCGATGCCGGTGGGTCCTGGAGGCTGTTGTACACCTACGAGCAATCGCGTATCAGCGACATTGAGCAAACGAGAGCAGGTGGGAGGGCATGTTTGGCGGGCCGACATAACAGGGTCCTTGGAACCGTCACAGGGTGTGGGTGCGTTTTTTCTTCACCTCTTGAGCAGTACGATGAGCTGCCAGGTTAAGCTCCGGATTGTACAGGTCCGAACCCCGCCTCATCGGATCAGAATGGAAAGCCGCTACTTCGTCACGCGAATGGCCCTGCTGCGGCGTAGTGTTGGGGTCCATAAGGGAAATTGATGATCTTGCTATAGTCGGGAAGGCGAAGCGAGGCATTTGTTGCTGCGCCGAGGAACGTACAGAGCTGCGGAGAAGAAGCGAAGAAAAAAAACGTACTACGATTAACAATGGTCCTTAGTGACGATGAAAAGAAAAATGGAAATGGCAGTTAAACGCGTTGCGTTACTTGTAGAATTCCGAGGCGTCGATGTAACTTTGAGACGTGACGGATCTGAGGGCACTAAATATTCTTTCGCCAGTAGTCGGGGTGTTGTTCTGTCCTGCGAGATTTCTCGAAAAATCGGGTGGTGCGGGCGGTGGAGGTGGCGGGCAGTCGGACGTCAATTGCGTTCGCATTTCATCGATACCCGACATATCTTGATGATAATGATGATGGTTATGGGAATCCTCGAGTCTACGAAAAATGGCTTCCTGATCGTCTTGTCTGATAGTTGGAACGCCAACCGGGGATGATGCCTCGACGTTCGGGCTGTCGTAAACGTTCGGCAAATCTGGCAAACTCTCGATGTATTGGGAGACGCGCTGCTGGGCTTTCGTTAAAATATCCGTAGGCTCCTGGCGTTGCTCGTCCTCGTCGAAGCTGCTCGATTTTTGCAAATAAGGCGTCATTTCGATGCTCCGCTGTGACTCGTCCGAGCTTCGAGAGCGCGACTCGCTCGACCAATTTTCCGTATTGTGAAGATGAAGCTTGGCTATCATTGCCTGAGGACCGTATATGGATTCCATGATGGAACGATGAGCGCTCGAATTGTTTCCGCAATTGCGAAGATCGAAGCTGTCCCGTCCGTTCGTTGCCGCGTGCTGGTGCAAGTCGTGGATCTCGTTCGCGACATTGCAGCTAGCGTTGTTAGGGGCCGGTGCCGAATCGGCATTGTTGTTCACTCCCAACGGCACCAACGATGACTTATCTTGGATGTACAGTTGGCCATCCGATGATAACGCGTATGTCATAGCGATCGGATCGTCTTTGGGAATGAAGTCGAATTGTCTGTAAGTTCCGCTCTCGTTCCTGCCTGATCTAGGGGTTCCGTAGATGTCTCTGATCGTCGAGTTATCGTGCCGAGACGCTTGCCTATCCTCGTCGTCATCGTTTTCGTCGCCATCGCCGTCATCGTCGTCGTCATCGGCCTCGTCGTCGTCGTCGTCCTCGTCATCGCAAACTCGAGTCTCGTATCGCGATTCGAAATTCATTCCAGGCACTCGCGGCCCCCCTTCACCGGGTGCTATCGCGTAACAGGACGACTGCATGCTCTCCGCCACCACCGGGCGGCCGGTTGAAGCATCCAAAGGTAGACTGTTCCTCGCTTGGCTCGAAATATTCGTGTGCTTGTAAGAATTGTTGTTGCCGTAACTCTTGGCGAGCGAGTGGTTCATTGTGGGCGTCAATGACGGATTGTCGCTCGGCTGCTGAAAGAGAAAGGCCGTTCCGCCGCCGGTGGGAGGCCGATGAGCCACGGGACCCGGAAGTCGCGGTACCGGCGGAATCGGCGGCGGCGTCAACGGCCCCGGACCACACTCGTGCATCATCCTCAGATACTCGGAGGCGGCGCTCGGCGCTTGAAGTGGCGAAGGCCGCGGACGTCCCGTTGCTCTTGGTTGGGGCGCCGGCCTCAATGGTTGTGGTGGAATGGCGTTTGCACTACCCAGGGGAGGATGCAGGTCTCTGTCGACTGCCTCGAATCTTTATTTGGAACAATTTTCATTTGAATTGATAGGAATCGTTTATCGGCAACTCTATGTCCTCGTGGCTTCCCTCTACGGGCCTCCTCTTCGAATGAAATATCCAATTCAACCACTTCAAATAATTATTCATCGCCCTTATGCGGTTGGTACTAATGTTTTCCGATCTACTAACGTTTCTGGCCCAAATACGGGACCAAATCGAGTAAGCCAAAGTTGATTCACCGTCAAGTTATATGGCTACCATTCGTTTTGTTCGCGAATACGGAAGTTCGGTGGTATCCGAATAACTCCGACAAAGATCGGTATCGCGGGATTCGTTCGATACAGGTAAGAAATTGAGAATCTCGTGGCAGGCTGCTGGGAATTTTATGACGCTGGGCTTGGGCTATGGAACATTGAGAATGGAATGCGCAACTATGCGACGGAATACTTGACCAACCTCGTAAAAGCTCCCTGAGCATCGAGCCTCAGGTCGCTGTCGCTGTGGAGGAGATTCTGCGAGGCATTCCCGGGCTGTCGATAGAGACCCGGCACAGTTTGAGCCGTCGGATGCTGTGCTTTAACTAGGCCAACCTGACGAGAAAGCGGGTAAGAGGAATCGATCAAATGAATGCATACGTCTAGTCGACCTATACCCAAGTACAGTGTATTCAACGCTAACCTTCTCTTCCCTCGGTGCCCATAACCAGGACAATCTCTGACGCCACTCTTGGCATATGCTCCAGATGTTTCTTCTACCCCATTGCCAATCGAACCGTCTGCTGAATAAACAGCATCGGTGCCATCAGATTATTCGACGCTGCTATTTATTTTCTCGAAACAATCAACACATTTGCAACTGGTGTCCACCCTTGGGTATCCATGATTCGCCGGAAATTAGGATTCTAACGAGTATACCGAATTACAGCTCTGTCGTAAAACCGAGACATGACGAATACTATTCATACGCAAATATGTCTACGTCGCTAAAACTTTGACGTACAATGATTATTATATACCATAGCCATGTTTTCGTTGCTTTTTCGTGCGTGTGGACGGTAAACGCTTTGTTATAAATTATTAATGAGATAGTATGTTAAGATATGCTGATTAATTTCAAAGTTACGTTTGGTATCAGCAGGAGGCTACGCTTCCTCCATCCCCGGGGCAAGGGGGGGGCCCTCTCAACCCCTGGGTGGCGCGCGCGATGCAGCTTCCATATGCGATAAAGCTTCCGTATGCAATACACCTTCTGCACGTGCTTGCAGCCATGTGTATTTAACAATACAAAAGCTCGGAAAACATGGTTTTGTTATATAAATAATCGTGTGCACCTTGGAGGCAGGGGCTTACGACTCATACTGAAAACATCGCGCTCCGCGTCCCGCTTTATCTCCTTGGTACATAATGTACTATTGGGCTTTATTGAGAGCAAGCTTTTGAAATAAAAAATCACTGTTAATTGCGTATAGGTTTATGTAGCTTGTAAGGCACCTATATTGTGATCAGAGTTGGGCGTAATTATATTTATAAATACGAATACGAATTTATTCACATCGTGATCTTCATGTGAATATAAAGACAAATTTATTCATACTTCACTTATTTGTATTCACATGCATGCATACAAATACAATTGTATTCACAAATATTCTTAACGTACAAATAAATTCACAGAAAAAATTGTGAATATTCACAAAAATTGTGAATATTTTCGAAAAATCCTGCGAATTAAAAAAAATTCACATCAATATCTGTGAATGCAAATGTATTCACAAAAAATTGTAAATACAAATTAAAATCAAATTCACAATGATTAGATTAAAATTTACACCAAAAGTGAGTTTTTACGTATTTTGAGAGAAATCATTGTGTCGAGGCGAAGAAATTTTTACAAAAAAAGTTGCGAGTTTCAAATATTGCATTATGAATGTGAAAAAATTCACAAAATGAGTTGTGAATTTCCTCAAGTTGAAGAAAATTAAAATCGAATTCACGACAATTATATTAAAATTTTCACCACAAATGAGTTCTTACATATTTTGAGAGAAAACATTGTGTTGAAGCGATGTTTTTTCTCAAAATACGTAAGAACTCACTTTTGGTGTAAATTTTAATCTAATCTTTGTGAATCTGATTTTAATTTGTCTTAAATAATTAAAAAATCACAACTTGGTTTATAAATTTTTTTGTATTTACAATTTTTGTGAATACACTTGCATTTACAGATTTTGATGTAATTTTTTTTAATTCACAGGATTTTTTTGTAAATATTCACATTTTTTGTGAATATTCACCATTCTTTCTGTGAATTTATTTGTATGTTCAGAATACTTGTGAATACAATTGTATTTGTATGCATGCATGCTAATACAAATAAATTTGTATTCACACTTGTGAATACGAATTTATTTGTATTCGTATTTACAATAAGTGAAGTATGAATCAATTTGTATTTATATTCACATGAAAAACTCGCCGTAAATAAATTCGTATTCGTATTTATAAATAGAATTACGCCCAACTCTGATTGTGATATCGATTCAACGAAAAGTTTGCGACTGAATCTGTTATCTATCGTAACATCGTTTTGCAAATCCTGATAATTTAACCTGTACAATTTTTTGAGCAGTACCGAAAATGCGGCACACAACAACCTCTCAAATCGAAAACCGTTTTTCTCGATTGATTATTTTGCAATAAGCAATATGTAATGACAGGCGGATGGCCACTATGCAATTGGATTCCTAATAGATGCGGAATCCTGAAAGCACTCCGGGAATCTAAGGCTATGTTTTTTTTTAAATCAGCAATTACGATATCTTGATAACCAATTGGCCTTCAGCAAACGGTTTTTCGACGTCGGCAGCGGAATTGAGACGAAACAGTTAAAAATATATATATATATATAACTCGTAGAATGGCCCGAAAAATAAGAAAAAAAGATAATGACAATTTGGCATGCCACCATTTAGTAATTTCTTTCGTGAATCTGGTACCAAACATCGCAAAATTTATACAGATTACGGATATGTTTGGTTTTTTCCGAATTCATACACCGTCCACAACACTCCTCGCCAATTGGGTGCGTTTTCCGTGCACTGTTGCAAACAAACGTAAAAAAATACATGATAATACGTTGTTTGCTCAATTTTTTTTATTTGTACACATTCTTGAAGGATCAATAAATATGTGTCAGAAAATTCAGAAAGAAAGATGGAACAGTTAATCAGTTATTCTATCCTAAAAATGACTTCCAAAACGGCGCTCTAAACAACAATACTGCCTTAACCATGGAATCAAATTAGAGGTACAATTGTAAATTTATCAAAGGTTCTTGTATGATCACGATCTAATTAATAGCCTTCAATTTACTCCCTGCAATTAAGTTCCGAAATCTATCAACGTTTATGTAACCTCCGAGAATCCAGGGGGCAAATTAAAGATTGAGAGAGAGAGAAAGCGAGAGAGGTAAAGGGATGTTCCGACCTTCGGCAGAGCGTGAAAATTGTCCCGGCCACGACAATGACCAATGCTATTACGAGAGCGACGACGGCCCAGCCTTCGTAGTGTGCGTTCGTATCCATTCCAATCAGCTTCTGATCTTTAGCTCTCGTGTAATCGATATGTTACTTGGTCGTCGATCACCCCCACAGCTGTCCTTTGCTCGCCTATATCCGTTTACACTTCTGGGGAAAAAAAAAAATATCGTCGCTTTCACAGCATATCTCATCATCGAGGATACTTTTTTCCTCTTCTTTAATGACTTTTGTATGCAGATCAGTTCGTGACCTCGCGACAAAAAAGTGACGGCGATGATTACTCATTGGGTTACCTGTTTCGCTGAATATGACTGGTCGCAAAATGTGCGATGACGCGTTTGCCGTAACAATTTTCGATTGGCATATTTTGGATATCATTTTATTCAATATTATTAAAGAACCGACATTGCTGGATAGGCCATCAGGATTTGGCATCGGCGATGCATCGAGTTAAGCAGCGTTGTGCATGGACGATACTCGGAGCGGTGAACGCCATTGGGGTAGCCAGCATTTATGGGTGGGGGGAAGGTGGTTAAGGTCGGCCTGACAAAAAAGTTGGTTTGTTCGCAATCATCTTTTTTCAAAATATAATTTACATAGTCGTCAATAATCACGTAACATACATAAAGTATGAAGCTTTGATCACCCGTTCATGTTAACATTAATATTAAACACTTGCAATACCTCACAAAATAATCATTTATTTTTTTATCATTCTTTAACGCAGTTACGAGTCTTCAAACTTTACTTTCAATGGGTACTAAATTAAATAAATCTTAGTTTTCTATTATTTTTCTGCAAATCGGCGCAACGCTCTATTAGTTGGAATTTTATTAAACAATTTTAGTGTTGAAAAAAAATGATATTGTTGTTCCTGAAGTGTTGTGCTTCTAAGTCACGTTTTTACCGCCTCATGGCAGAAAAACTCTCCTCACAGCCAGCTGAGCTGGCTCTACTTTTGCTGTTGGGGTACTTTTGCTGTTCGGAAACGACTATTTAAGTTACGGCAGTATTCCTTTTCAATATACTTTCTCTTATTTCTAGGATTTATTTCGTCATTTTTAAATCCAATGTATTGCTTTTGACCACAGACAACTTAATTGTGAAATTTGAATATCTATTTAATTTACGTAATGAAATCGTTACTGTTGATACAAGTTACGAAATTACGACGACGCAAATAGTTCAAATTTTATTAAATTATTAATTTATACTTGCTTGGGTGAAACAAATAAAACTAATCGATCATTTGAATTTAATTATACGGGATCGATTTTTTTCTAGAGGGGCACCACGATTTCTGGGAGTTCGTGTCGACCCTGCCGCCCCTTCCTCTGACTACGCCAATGGACCGCTAAGCCGTGCATCAACCAGTCAGCGGAGTCACCAGTCAGCGGAAGGCCAACACTTCTGAGACCTTGGTGAATATATTTGTGTAAAAGTCTTCGCGACAGAGAATCAAAAGAATATGGCCTATACCAGTACAGGTTTCCACAATTTTCCCTTACCCTCGGCAAATGCAAAATAGTGTGGCTGAAGACTGCTATGGACGCCACTTGAGTTAAGTTAGATTGGCAAAGTGCTGGTAGGGAATGATAGGAAAGGGTTCTATTGGAAAGAGTGATACGGAAAAACCCGAAAAGGTATACGTTCTTACTTAACAAATCAAAATCAACGTGTATCATATATATATATATATATTAATACATGATCATGAATATATATATATATTTTAATACCTCTGTTCCAAAGTATTTGACTGCGTGGAATTTTTAGTAATGCACACGCGGAATACTATGGATCATTTAACTCCTTCGTTGGCATTGAGGCAATAATACGTCCAATAATTCTGTGCCCTGTGTGGCATTGACGCAATAGTGCGTCAACCTTTATTTCCCTATTTAACTTGCTCTGATTTGAAATCGCAGCCTCACTCGGGGGTTTTTGGGCTCGCTGAATCCGAATTTGAAGTCAAAATTTGGAAATTCAAAATGGCGGCGCCAATATGGCGGACAAAAATAAAAAACATTACTCGATTTAGATGAAAATTAGTACTCCAAGATTTTTGAGATCGCTTATTACGACTCTGAACTTTAATTTTGAAAATTCAAAATGGCGGCGCTAGAATGGGGGACCGTAATTGAAAATTTTACTCGATTTAGATAAAAATTGGTACTCTGGGATTTTCGAGGTCGCTTATTACGAATCTGAACACAAAATTCAACAACTTTTAATGGCGGATCTAATATGGCGGACTAAAGTGCAAAAAACAGTTCGATTTGGATAAATCTTGGTACTCGGGGGTTTTCGGGGACGCTAAGTGTGATGCTAAACTCAAAATGAAGGAATTTTTCATGATGAATTCAATAACATGGAGCATAATACAATAAATAGGTGGAAATAAATGAAGCTTGAGTACCGAGTTTCATCTAAAACAATCTGTATTATTTGTATTTTCATTCGCCATATTTGTTCGTCATTGTAAATTCCTGAATTTTGAGTTCAGATTCTTAATCAGCTCTCGCAAAAACCCCAGAGTACAAGCTTTCAGGATAAAAAATTTTCCTGTCATTTTGGGCACTTTTTGTCGAATTCTTTCTGCCAACGAAAGGGTTAACGGGTTACCCCCACTTGCGATTTTGAAAAAATCGATTTTTTATTGTATTTTTTTGAAGTATAAGTATCTGAGAATATGTCCTGAAAATTTCAAGTCGATCTGAACAAAATTGGCTGAGATATGAGCGTTGAAAGAGAAGAATCCGTGAATTGAAGAACTGAAATTGAAACTTTAAACGCGTTTTTCTCAAAATGGCATTTCTGAAGTCGGTGACCAAGATTACTCGAACACTAATAAACCGATCTTCTTGAAATTTTGCAGGCTTATTTAATACATAAAAATGTAGTCTTTAATCGTTCGATTTTTTTTTTCGAAAAAAATGGCCGTTTTATAGCCAAAAAACGGCCGTTTTTTTCGTTAAAATCGAACCATTAACTTTGACTGTCCGCCATTTTGTGAAAAATGAATATTTTTTAAAATCTTTCGATTAAAGACTAGTTTATACTTATATTTGACTAAATCCATCCGTATTCTTTTTTCAGATGATCCACTTCGCCACAATGTTGGTCACCGCAAACCGTGTATATAAAAACATTATTTCATTGACGGCCATTTGCCACTAAACAATGTAATATTTGTCAATAAAAAAATTACTGAAAGTTCTTCAAGATGTGTTCTTTAAGATGGTATATTGATTGATTAAAAAAGTTTTGTAGTTTTCTTTAAAAAAATTCATGAAAAAGGCCTTTTTGCGCTATAAGTGGGGGGGGGGGGGGGGGGGGGGGGTAACCCGTTAAGAGTTACGTTAATTTCGAAGGCAGTTTAGACGCATTGCAACATAAGTGACGGTTCCTAATTAAACGCATCGAACCATGTATTCGAACAATTATTTTTTAGCCATAAATCTCCGGTCTTGATTACTACTTCCTTATTACCACCCCTCGTATCTTCGTAATCAGAAGTAAACGCCAATCGAATGATAGAGCAATAAGAAATCTAATAATATGTCCCCCCTGTCTATAAAACAATACGGAATTGTTATATTTCATTGCAATTTCAAAACTTAGGGCAAGATATCGTTTCCAACGATAAAAAAAATCGATTTTTTGTTCTCTAGACGATAGGACTATATATGTAGAATATTTTCGAAAGTTTAAAAGCAAAATTCGAAAAACCTCAAACGTTACAGCCCGCCAACGCTGCGCCTCACCGCTTGGATTCGGAGCGGGCGTAAACTTTAGACACGTTTTTTCTCAAAACTGCATTTTCGAAATTCCAGGATTACTTGAAAACTATTAAGCCGATTGAGTTGAAATTTGGCAGAAATATTGATAATATTGCTACCTTCTACTTGACGAGAATTGTTTTTGAAAAATTAGAAAAAAAACTCAATTTAATTCAAACATTACAGACATTTTGCAAGATATGTAAGGTTTTTTGGTAAAAGTGTGCCATTCTCTTAAATTTGCATTTTATTAATTTGAATTGCTGTGAAATAGAAACTATACATGTTCTAAATGAACATATCTTTACATTTTTTTGCAAATCAAAGTCTACGGAAAGCTAGACTGCACGCCGATTCTCAACTCCCGCGGGAACCTTGAGGCAGCACTCTTCCACAGGTCCGCCAATTTAGTGATAAATGATTTTAAAAAAATTGTTTTGTATACCTAAATATACCATTAAAGTGTACCTATAGTTTGATAAATGTAAAATAATTAGTTCTTACAAGGAACATCCCTCAGGTGACACCCTTCGATTTTGTTGAAATTTGGATATGTTATAAAGCACCGAAAAGTATGCGATACGTATTTTTTTTTATCGGCGGAAAAACGGTTTCAAGGGGTGAAACCACCCCTCGAAAAAAGCATCTCTAGGGGTAATATAGCTGTTTCACACACAAGGAGTCCACCGATTTTAATGAAACAAAAACGAAAATTCTTCTAATCCGAAGCAATGAAAAATCCACTATAGCGACATTGCAAAAAAAAATTAAGGGGTGAACCACCCTAGAGATGCCTTTTTTCGAGGGGTGGTTTCACCCCTTAAAACCGTTTTTCCGCCGATAAAAAAAAATACGTATCGCTTACTTTTCGATGCTTTATAACATATCCAAATTTCAACCCAATCGAAGGGTGTCACCTGAGGGATGTTCCTTGTTAGTAAAAAAAATCCTTCAAATTGCTTAATTGTTTTCCGTCTAAAAGTATATCCCGCCTTAAATATGAAAGTTCGATTTTATGGGCAGTAAGAAATAGGTGAGGTTGAAGTTTGCATCCTTCGAATGCACCAAAAATTCTTTCCAATTTCTTACCTTCGTTATCTAAATCATATTCTGCAGATTTAGGTTCTAAATCGCTAAATAAAAATCCCCAAAAATGTTTGCGTTTCTTTCGAAGCTCAAATCTGCCAAAGATAGTTGGCGAAATTAAACAAACATCATTTTCGTTGCTTTCCAACGATGCAAACTTCACGGTCATAGCAACAAGAACACTAAAATAACTGGCTAACTCATATAGTTAATTTTTCTATTTCAATTTCAATATCTTTATACGTCAATTTTTTTATTTACTTTCTTGATAACTCTATACTTTAACTTTTATTCTTACTTCATACCTTCCTACTTTAACTTTTATATACTTTACTCGAAAAATTGAAACATTGTAATAGCTAATTGAATGGTTTATACTAACGTTATAGACCAACAGCGTGTTGAATTATCGGAACGATGTGCTAGTAAATTACTAAATTGATGCTGCTTCTTGCTGCTCATGAAATGCTACGTTGATACCACGTGTGCAGGAATAATATTGCATTCGCAAGAACAACGAAATCCGCATGAGATGCGCCAGCATGTAAAGTGAAAGGCGCGGAAGTGCACGTATTCTTTCACTCTGAACAATGCGTGAACAAATAGGTCAGCTGTGCTAGTCGACCAACTTACGAGGGCCTTCTCCCCAATGGGCCAAGGCCGATCCCGACCGAGTACAAGTTGCTGAACAAACTCTCCAGGGCATGTCTCGGAGCTTGAAAAAACACCACTTTTTCGATTTGCGTATCATGATCCGGTATCATCGTTGTTTCTTCCAAAATAATATTCAAATTCGCCCTTGCACTCATCTTAGCACGATGTGAGGAAAAAAAATGGCACACCTGCGTAACCGTACAACTTCACGAGTAGCTTTCGCAGTTTGGGGCAAAGATGAATATTTTTTATAGGTGTCTTTGTACCTCTTATTGATCGAGTATCCGAACGAGCGAAGCTTTGTAGCAACAAGCACGGCCCTTTGAACTATTTCGCAGTCACCGACACGTAAAAGAATTGTTGATTTCATGTAGAGATAAAAAAAATAGATAGCACTTTCAACAGCTCTTTACGCCTTGGGCCAAGGGCACGATCGAAATGGTGAAAGTCTTGATTTTTGTGGCAACTGGAGAGCAAGAATATTTTAATGAACCGTGAATGAAAAAAATGCGGTTAAATCGGAGGTATGGTTTTTTGAAATGCGGCCTCGTCAATTTTTAATTGAGTTTAATCAACAAATGATTCTTTGGCCAAATGTTGGCCCTGATCCAAAAGGCTCCTGGAAAAATTTGTTCTGACTAATAATTATTCTAGATGGTGTTAAATTTTGGTGGAGTACTGTAAACACTTCAAGTATTTTTAGTAGCATAAATCTGTTTTTTTATTTAAATTATTAGCCAGAGTATTTTTATTAGCATAAATATGTAGAAGCAAAATTCAACACCATCTAGAATAATTATTAGACTGCACGAATTTCTCCAGGCGCCTTTTCGATTCGGGCCAACATTTGGCCAAAGACACATTTGCTCATTAAATTCGATAAATAAAACTACTAGGCTGGGTTGCAAAGACCAATAAAAAACAATCAAAATACTCTGGATAATAATTTAAAAAAACAGATTTAGGCTACTAAGACGCGGCCCAGTGAGTTTTTTTTTAAATCGAATTTACAGATTTAGTCTACTACTACCGAAAGCACTTGAATGGTTAATATAATGAACTTGGATGGTCATTGTGGATTTCAGCGACCACTACTGAAAACACTTGAATGCTTATTACAATAAATTGTCGAGTGTTTTCGGTAGCCTAAATCTGTTTTTTAACTATTATACCGAGTATTGTAATAAATTGTAATAAATATTCAAGTGTTTTCAGTAGCTTCAATCTGTAGTAGAAAAATTCGAGCTGTAATTCTGGATAGAGATCTACAATTGATATCTACAAAAAAAAATACTCTGGGCAATAAAACAAATAAGGTACCGAAGGAATAAAAAGGAACTTTCGATGCGTTCCAGCGATGCAAATTTCAATACCGTAACTATCGTCACTTCGACTAAAAAAAACCCATCCATAAAACGCAACAAAAAAAAATGAATGTACATGCACGATTTTACTGGCCCCGTTGCATTGAGGCCTCCCCGGAAGCTTTAAATTTCGAAGTACGAGCTTTTTATGCATCGCTTTATAGGATCTCAACTTTAAGGGCTGCGATTCGCTCTCTTTTTGCGTTTTCGTCGAAACTATCTTTCATGAAACGGTGTAAGTCGTATCTCAAAATCTATTCGGCCGATTCATTTCAAATTCGGACAGAGTCTAGTTTACATTTTCCATCGTATGACTGGAGGATTTTTAAAATATGTTCATCCATTTATTAATAAACAATTATTAAAGTTACTTTTCTTATCCAAGTTTTTTCTACTCTTACTATTTTCCTAGTTTTCAAAGTTTCAAAGAAGTATCCGGTCATACGACATTTTTATTATTATACTAACAGTACCTTTTTTGTTTTTTATTCCACACCACCCTCGTTGCCAGAACCACCGCACCGTTTTCCATGCAGTAACGGCAGCACTTAAAAATAATAATAACAATAACATATATATATATATATATATATATATAACAACAATAACATTAAAAAATAATAACAACAATAACTTTAAAAAAATAATAACGACAATAACATGAAAAATAATAACAACAATAACAATAACATAAAGTGTTTAGCGATATTTCCCAATAGAAAAAAACTGAACCTCGGCAAGACCATTTATTAATTGTGCTGTCCCATTTCTAGGCCCTAAACACACACCCGTGAATAATAAAAATTAATTCGGTAGCAAACAACCGTAATTGTAAACAGCGTTCCCTCCCACCACTTTTTCTCCTTCGATCGGCGATGTCTTTGTCACGTACCGGCTCATTACCAATGTGAGCAAACGGAGCTTTCATGGGTGCATCATGTGCCTCGTATGTCCCCGTGCATCGGACAATGATCACAAAATGATAACAGCAAAGATGGCCGCGAACGAAATAATAAATTAATACGAGAAACGTGACAGATGGAAGGCTGAAGGTGGGGTGACCGAGGACTGAAGTTTGCCGTATTCAATTCCGGCATAGTCCTCCTTGATAATTTAAGCGGAACTACGAATCACGATATGGAAAAGCGAGGTCGCTCGAGGCTGCGGGCATTTTGCCGGTATCATCGATCCGACTACTCCGCGTGCGTATTCGTGCGCGTGTATAGTATTGCCGGGTGGGAGAATTTGGGCTCTCGTTCTCTCCAACTGCATAATACAATTACGACATTGTCAGTCGTCTCCCTCGTATCCCTTGCAATGCGCAGAAATTTTTCATGTGACGCCATGTCGTTTCTACGGATTGTGATACTAGGTCGAAATCATCGAGATTAGCTATCCGAGACGAATTTATTTTGTTATCAGTAGATTACACAGGGCAAGACAAAAGAAAAGAAATTTTTCGGTGTCGGCAAAATTCGCATGATTTTTCGTCAAGTAACTACTGGTGAGATCTTCACTAACCTATACTTCAAGTTACTACACGGGGTTTTGTGGTGAATTTTAATTTCACAGTGAGATTCGTTAGCAGTTAATTTGAGAAAGGTTTTCTTTTATTTTTATTTGGTGTTAGAAATTAATTCCGTGACATGTTGACGGCAGCAAAGCGAAGACGAGCTTGTTTGAACTACCCTAATACATTTTGTTATGTATGCGGAGAGTATCTTATTAAAAAATGCAGGAAAAGCGATTGCAGGTTTCGTGAAAATTGCTTTTTTTTTTATTTCGGGATAGAAATAAGGGATTAAGATAAATTCGCGGAAAATCGTGGCTTCTTCGATGAAGAGCGAGAAGAACGTTTCACCAGGACGAAAAAATCATGGAAGATAGGCATCAGGGAAGATGGGACACACACATGATGGCTGTTACGTTTGGAGTTTGATGTGCGACTGCCTCGACAATACTCACTCGAGAAAATCACGGAAAAGAAGCTCATTCGATGTCAACATATTTAATAAAAATTGAATTTTTCAATAAAATTTGATATGATAAGATTGTATGTTTCCGTATTCTTGCGTAGGCTATCAATTTTGAGGCCTTGGGCCACAGTAACGGGTAAAAAATCGTGTGCGAATTAAAAAAAAAAAATTCTTATGAAAAAGTGATTCACTCATAAAATTAATTACACATCTATTGGGTATGAATATCAAGCTGTTAGAAAATATAATATGTCGATGTACAAAACGGCCTACTACTCGAAACTTCTCGAAACACCTTTTTTCCAATTGGCGTGACAAATAACTTCAACAATTTTCACTCGATTTTTATCGGAGCGGATTTTTATCTTTAGGCGGAGCGCCTAAAAAAAAGATAACAAATGAAAATATTAGTAGTCGGCCATATTATACATCGAAAAAAAAAAATTTCGAACAGCTCGATGTTCATACTAAGTAGATGTGTAATTAATTTTATGAATGAATCACTTTTTCATACGAAAAAAAAATTATTCGATTTGCACATGATTTTATACCCGTTACTGAGGCCTAAGGCCTTAAGTGTTAAAGTAGGATCAGTATAGAGATAAGATTTAGAAAAAAATATAACGTTTTGCAGCACGAAATCGACTCCTAAGCTGTATTACTGGGTCGCAGTAATGAATTTGACGATTTCACGGGCTACATCTACCTAGGTGGACCAAATATTGCATTTCCCAAAAATATTCTTATTCGATCGTATCATTTTTTAGCTATATTCTCTGAAAATATAATTCAAATATTCCTAAAGTTGAATGAGCTACAGATTCTAATAGTCGACCGGGTGAGCGGTAGCAGAACTTCGTACTTTAAGGATGTTGAGTCTCTGTGAAACATTTTAATGTTAATTGTTCAATAAAAAGCTTCTTAATCGTCATGAAATTTTTACACGACCTCCTGAATACTTCATGTAAAAACATACCAAATTTTCAGAATTCTATCATCATTACTTCAACCTCCTTAGGGGTTGAAATAAAAAATGATAAGAAAATTTTGAAAATTTGGTATGTTTTTATAGAAAGTATTTAAGAGGTCGTGTTAAAATTTCACGACGATTAGGAAGCTCGTTATTAAAAAATTAACATTTTGTTAAGAACAATTTTTAAAAGAAAAAAAAAATATATCAATAAACTTCGTTTTGTTTCCGTTGCTTTCAGTATATTGTAGATATTACAAAATTGAGAGGCCAAAAAAAAACTTATTGCAAAGTTACATCAGTTTCCATAAGACAACATTTAATTTGTGAATGTTAATTGTTCAATAACGAGCTTCCTAATTGTCGTGAAATTTTGACACGACCTCTGAAATACTTCATACAAAAACGTACCAAATTTTCAGAATTTTATTATCATTTGCGATTTGGGACTCAACATCCTTAAACGCGTTTTTCTTGGCATACTATTTTCACAATCGGTGGACATGATATCTCGAGAACCGCTTGATGGATTGTTTCCAAATTTACAGGGCATATGGTGTGAAATATTTTAAGGTCGTTGACGATCTCACATTGTTTAAATCGATTTTCCTTTTTCAATAGTCGCGTGAAAAGGACAACTCTTTACATAGATTTCATATGCTCGAGTGTCAATTCATCGCCAAGTTGTTGAAAAAAAAGATTCAGAAAGTCAACGATCGTCAACGACTCGTATTTATTGTTAACTTGAATAACCCGTTCGGTTTTTAGATTTCGGATGGACCGTTTAAGCTGGAGAGTGTCCACCGCTGAACGTCGCGAAAAAAATGTCATTATCTGCCGCCGGCCATGTTTGTGTTGTTATTCTGTGTTTTTTGGTGATTTTTTTTAAAGAGTCACAAGCTATGTACCTTTGTGTTAAAAAAAAAAGTACGTTGCTTTTCCGCCAACCATGTGTTTTTCCAAAATCGTGGTCTAAATAAATCGTTGTTGACGTATGTGGAAATAGAGGATTCACAACGTCTCAGCAAAATCCTTAGTCCTTGATTAGGACTAGATAGGATAATCTGTACACACACATACCTGACAATAGCTGGCTAATGGAATGAACGTAGGATATATATACGGGGAAATGTAGGATCCTTAATTATTCGCGTCGACTGCACTCAAAGAGAATGAGCTCACTACGATAATGGAGCTTCGGGATTGTTTGGGTTTGTTTGATGAAGATTGGCTAGCTAGACCATTAGTGGTTCGACCAAAACTGGCTGCTCGTCAGAGCCCTTTTGTTTTGCCAGTCTGTACTTATCAATAGGCTCAAGAGAAGAGCAACCTCGCACCGTGAGTATCATTTCCTACATGACAGCTTTCGTTTCTCCAATAACTCGCATAACCATGTTCACTAACGAACGCCGAATTCATAAAAATATTTTATTCTCTTGCCTGTTAAAGATAATGCTAAAGTTTGCATTTTTGGGATTCAATGAAAATGAATATTATTATTTTATTGAATATTTCGCAATTTTTTCGGGCCCATTCAGACTACGAAAATCACTAAAACTTTTTTCCAGAACGGTAGAGATTGACAACTTAAATCTGCAAAAGACGACTTTGCATTACAATAAAAATAACGAAATGAAAAAAAAACATTTCATTGCATTGCAGCGGTGAAAACTTCGGCATAATTGTTAAGGAATTTTTTCGTGCACGTATTCGGCAAGCTTCATCATAACGATGTTGAAGGTGACATCGCTGGAATTCAACAAAGATTGTTCATTATTTTGAATCCTTATTTTAATTTTTATTACTATTGTTTTTGTCCAAAATAGATCGAAAAATTATTTTCAATGTCTTATCGAACAATGATTCAATGTCTTATCGAGCTTCGATAAGATTTTATTCCATAAAACGTTTGAGTGTCTTTGAAAAGGTACATGTGCCGAAAAAATTCGAACCACTTGAGGAAATTAATTTTTATTGCGTTTCAACGATGCAAACTTCAAGACTATAAATTCTCGAACTCAAAATCGCAGTTTTCACTTTTGAACTCGTCGTATAACATTTGTCTATTTCCAAGGAACATCACTTGAGTGTCCGCCTTTGATTTTGTTGGAACCCATATATATGATGAAGCGTCGAAAACTATCAGACACGTATTTCTTTATCGGCGGATAAATGGTTTTGGAGGGAAAAACCACCCCTCAAGGAGAGGCGTGTCACCCCGTAATGTAATTTTTGTTCGATATTTCTATAGTGGATTTTTCCGCGCTTTACATTGGAAGGAATTGGTTTTTGTTTCATTCGGATCGGTGGACTGCTTGTAGATGAAACTGCAAAACTACCCCTCGACACGCGGTTCTTGTAGGGTGGTTTCCCCCCGCAAAACCGTTTTTCCGGCGATAAAAAAAAATACGTGTCTAATCATTTTCAATGCTTTACCACGTACATGAGTTTCGATCAAATCAAAGGCGGACAGTTCAGTGATGTTCCTTGTTAGATATATGGAGAAGTATGCAATAAAAACTAAATGGCTGCACGTAAATGGCTACCCACCTGTTCGTGAACGCGTATGTGCGTTCTTTGAACCCACACTTTGCACTTCCCACGCAAATTTGATTATGTATCACTGACATACATATCTGCAGGCCCCCGCTATGCTCTTACGCTAATAGACCAGGACTTTGTACTCTCCGGTTCGCTCATTTTACTGTCCGCCCTTGAGCCCACTGTGCGACCCTACTAATTATGACTCTCAACGCTATTACATTGCATGCCTGAATCCTTTACCATACAAAAATTTCTGATTTAATAGTCACTCATTATAATGGATGCAGGTGTGAGAAAGAGGCAGGTAGGTTCAATAATGGCAAAAAGTCCTTAAACGAGCCCCAGATCACCAAATACATTTCATTCTTTTCAGTTATCAAAGCATTGCTGTTCTAAAAGAGATGCCCAGTTGTGTAAGTCGATCTGATCGAAAAACTGATACAATTTCGCTTTTTGCTGTTTTGCCAAGGTTTTAACGCGGATTTCGAATGTCTATCGTAATTGTTAATAATTTCAGGAGTTTCACTTCTAAGGAAGGGGGGGAAGAGATACCTGCAGGCGAGGAAAGAATGTCTGATTTTCATGATCTATTTTAAAAGGAAAGGCTTCTTCACCATTTCTGTGACTTACTTACAAGGAAAGGTTGCGAGGTCGATCTCTCCGATTTCTATGAAATTTTGCATGATTGTAGAATGGGTAAAAATAGGCGATACGTATTTTTTTATATTTGCGGAACCCGATTTTGAAGGGTTGAAACGCACCGCGAAAATTGGGGTGCTTTTCGTTTTTCGTCGATAACGTTTTAACGGTACGAGATAAGGAAACATTTCAAAATGCAACATTGCTTATTCTTTCGTGCACTATTCATTGGAGATGAGAACGATAACGTTGTCGATGGAAAACGAAAAGCACCCCTATTTTCGAGGGTGTGTTTCACCCCTTAAAAATCGGTTTACGCAGATATAAAAAAATACGTGTCGCCTATTTTTAGCCATTCTACAAGCATGCCAAATTTCATCGACATCGGAGAGATCGACCTCGTAACTTTTCCTTGTTAGCGTATGTTTCATTACTACGTTTGGCTGTTACATGGTATTTTTTTTTATTTAAAAAATGGCGGAGATATGGCACGGTCTTCAAAACGGGTTGCGGCGGATGTTTTTAGACGGCGTGACACGTAGCGTCGGCGGGATTCATCCGAAAAGAACCGACGAGGATTTTTCTTTCATTAAGGCCTTCGGCCACAGTAACGGGTATAAAATCATGTGCGAATTTAACATTTTTTTTTCGTATGAAAAAGTGATTTACTCATAAAATGAATTACACATCTATTTAGTAGGAATATCAAGCTGTTAGAAAAAAATATAGATATTTTTTCGACGTACAAAATGGCCGACTACTCGAAACTTCTCGAAACAGCTTTTTCCCAATTGGCCTGATAAATAACTTCAACAATTTTCATTCGATTTACTTCAAATTTAAAAGTTATGTTCCTAATTTCATTTCGCAGAGAAGTACGTACGGAATTTCTGATTAATCGAAAACTTTTCATTTTATGAGTAGTTTATGAGCAGTTATAACAAAATTTTTCACTGAAAATTCGTTTCTTAAATTTAAATACCTACAACTTTTGAATAAAACAATATTTTTTAAATTCCGTACGTACTTCTCTAGGTATTCTAATGTAGATTAAGGAGAATTTTTGTTTTTTGGTCTAGGTAAAAAATTGTGGATGCTAAATGTTATGCCGCGGAGCGCCTAAAAAAAAGATAAGAAAAGAAAATATTAGTATTCGGCCATTCTGTACATCGAAAAAAAAAATCCTACAGCTTGATATTCAATGGTGCTGAAGTTTGCATCGTTGGAATGCAACGAAAAAGATTTTCTTTCAATTTCCCAAATTTCCTTGGGCAAATTTGAGCGACAAAAATCACGCAAAATTTTTTCGAGGATTCTTGTTTAGCGATCTGTAACAAATTTGCAAAATACGATTTCGGACAATAATGGAAATAACAGATTGAAAAGAATTTTCGTTGCATTCCAACGATGCAAACTTCAGCGTCGTGATATTCATACTAAATCGATGTGTAATAAATTTTATGAGTGAATCACTTTTTCATACAAAAAAAATTGTTAAATTCGCACATGATTTTATACCCATTACTGTAGCCTAAGGCCTTAATACTCATACGCAAAACATCAACCAAGAAAAAGTGAGAAATTTCGAAAATTGATCAACCGGTATGCTTTGAAACAAAAAGAAATTTCCGAAAATATGGCTACATTTTGCAATAAAAAAATACTTCTCGAAAAATGCTCACAAAAATTTAGGGTCATGTTGTAGACAATGAGGTTAGAAACATTTATACCAAATTTCATCAGAATCGAATGATTACTTTTTATCATTAGTATAGCTACGTCCCGCCAGTTGCAAAAATGCAGTTTACAAAAGCATGCCATACCTCCGTCAATTTGAAAGATTAATAAAAATGAAAAATACCATGTGACAGCCATAAGTAGTAACGAAATATAACCTGAAACTCGAAAATGGTAAAGCGATCGTTTCTTAAAAAAAAAAAATGAAAATGAGTAAATTTTTTCCTCGCCTTGAGGTATCTCCCCCCTTAAGGCTCAGTGTGTCAAAATGGTTAGTGCAGTGAAAAAAACACTCGGGCGTATTTGCGGAAGTCGTTCCCAAATGGATGTCAATGGAGACATTTTCCTCGTAGCCTCTTGATTCAGAAGGTTTGAGGTCGCGAGGCGCAACAGCTGATCGCGACTCCCGGGTGCACGAAACACATGTCTCATATGCAGTCTTTTCTGCGTGGTGCCTACTTCATAGAATTATCAATATTTTTGCAACCTGTGTACATATATTCTTCCGTCATTGTGACAATGATCGTGTGCCCGAATTATGTTGCGGTATTACCTCGTTGTCCCTAAATGAAGACTTGCTCAATCGAAACCTTATCATCTTCTCGAACGTCACCCAATCACAATTCTTTCTATTAATTGAACAATCGTCATCAGGTTTTGTAAACCTGACGATTATAAAAAATGTGAGTACCTTTAGGCGAGGAAAAAACTTGCTGATTTTCAAGGTTTAAAACAAAAATTTTCACCATTTTTTTTACTTAGCGTATGTTTTACTGCTACGTGATATTTTATGTTTTTATTAAAATTTAAAGATGGCGAAGGTTAGACACGGTCCTCTGGACTGCATTTTTAAAACTGGCGTGACGTATAGACGAAAATCTAAACGACCGATCTTGATAAAATTTTGTATAAATCTTCCTAACCTTATTACCTAAGCCATCACACTGAATGTTTTGGAAATATGAAAAAAGTATTTTTTTATTGCAAAATTTTACCATTTTTTTTGGAACATTTAATCTTTTTGCTTAGTTAAAAGCTTACCATTTCATCGATTTTCAACATTCCTCACTTTTTCTTGGTTCATATTCTGTGTACGAGTGTTAATGAAAGGAAAATCTTCGTTGGTTGTTCTTTCATTGTCAGATTGATCCCGCCGACGCTACGTGTCAATGTGTCTGACAACATCCACCGCAACCCCTTTTAAAAAACCTTGTCATACTTCCGCCATTTTTGAAGATCAATTTAAAAAACCGTGTAACAGCCAAAAGTAGTAATTAAACGTACCCTGAGTCTAAAAAATGATGGGGAAAACTTATCTTTAAAAAAATCATGAATATCAGCCTATTTTGTCCGTATCGCATAGGACGCACGAACCAGATTCATATCTTTCAACAGGATGTCGGTGGAGATAAAAAAAAAGTGTAACTTCTCGTCGCGTCAATAGGGCGTATTGGCGAATGAAAAAGTGTCTACAAGAAAACGCATACTATCCGACAGTTATCGTCGTTTGCCACTCAATATGGTTTTTCATTGAGTGCCATCCGATCCAGATGTATGTCGCCATGGGGAATTCACATTAAGCACGCGCTTGCCGGCGGTATTACTATACGTATTTTAGCAAATCGATATACTAAGAATATTGCCACGGCGCAATAAAATGATTCGCAGAGAAAACTATATCGAACGTGCATTTTATACTGAGTCATAATAGAACAATAGCACCTCAAAAATCTGGAGGACATGAAGATATACAAAACGTATACTACTATAATGATCATAATAATGAAGACAATAATAATAATCACTATAATGATTAAAATAATAAAGACAATAATAATAATCATTTTTTTTTAATTTATGACAATCATTGTCTTTAAAATTTCTCTATAGTTTTTTTTATTGGGTGATACCCGAGGTGTTGAAGCCCTTGAGTGCCAACTAGTATTATTGTTCCGGTGTCGATGAAGATCGAGCCTAACCCCCAGGGGTAAGTGAATGTTTCCTAGCGCAAACTGTGGAAGTGTGTTGTCCGGAGCAATACAATCTATCACCATCACAAAAAAATCACAATGAATGAAAATAATAGTCGATAAAACAATGATATCAATTGATAAAAGGGTTTAAAAACCAGACCCAAGGCTGCAACTTTGGAATGCAATGAAAATGTATACTCATGAATTTCTTTATATTTCCTTTGGCAAATTTCGTCTACAAAAATCTGTCAATTGTTTTTTAAGACGCTTATTCAGAGATCTACAATCTTGAAAACGAAGGATTTTGCATAACAATAAAAATAAGCAAATTAGAATACAAAAGCGAAGTTTCGTTGCATCCCAACGATGCAAACGTCAACACCATTCAAAAAGTTGGTTTACAGAAAAGGAAGCAATGGGGTTGTGTGGGTTGACAGCATTGATCCATGAATATCTTGGATCGGGAACGAGTTATGTGCCATGAGGGACAGAATATTATGATGGGTGAACAGATAGCTAACAAGGAACATCCCTCAGGTGACACCCTTCGACTTTGTTAAAATGTGGATAAGTTATAAAGCACCGAAAAGTTAGCGATACGTATTTTTTTTTATCGGAGGAAAAACGGGTTTAAGGAGTGTTTTTCACCCCTCGAAAATAGGGGTGTTTTTCGTTTTTCCTCGATAACGTTATCGTTCTTATATCCAATGTATAGTACACGAAAAAATAAACATTGTTGCAATGTGAATTTTTTTTACATCGTACCGTTAAAACGTCATCGACGAAAAACGAAAAACATCCCCATTTTTGCGGGTGCGTTTCACCCCTTAAAACCGTTTTTCGGCCGATACAAAGAAAATACGTATCGCTTACTTTTCGGTGCTTTATAACATATCCAAATTTCAACAAAATCGAAGGGTGTCATCTGAGGGATGCTCCTTGTAAGTAAATTTGCCGATGGGATTGCAGTAACACGCATACGAATCACGATGCAAAGTGGTAATCGAGATGGAGCTGCATTGAGATTTGAAACGAGCTGCTTATCTTTGATCCATTGCATGTAAATACACACGCACCTACGCAGGCACGTACACCCAAGTGTATACAGCGACCCTGATGCATTCCCTCGTAGCTTCATTGAATATGCCATTTCCAATGTGCCTATAGAGACATACAACGCCCGTCATATGGGTTCTATTTACTCCCTCGATAAAAAGAATATTAACGCAATATATATATATATATATATATATATATATATATATATGATTTCCGTCTTTGCGAGACGTCGGGGGTGTCGCATGTTTAGATCACATTTCGATTTCACGGGCAATCAAACGTACTGTCCCGTGTACTTCTCGTTCATTTGATTGATCATTTTCTAAAGCTGTCCCGACACGATCCATCCACTTTTGGTTTTCTCTTACCCGTGCACAGAAATTTGTTTGGTAGCCCCAGATCTTACCACATCCGTATATAGATTTGATAGGGGTGCTGCACATTCGGAGTCCACGTTGGAATCTAAGTGGATTCCGGGCTACTGTCCGATTGACGTCGTGTGAGAAAATTTTATTTGAAATACTCAACCAGCATTTGTTGGGTCTTCGAAAAAAAAAATCCTTTCGTGATCCCAGGCTCAAATGTGTTGGGGAGTCCCAAGATGCACCCACATCTCTATAGGGATTTGTTAGGGACGACACACATATATAGGGAGTCCTCATTGGGATCCAATTGGTTCTGCACTGTTCCCAGATGAATGCCGTTTGATAATTCTTACCACGTTTGAATCAGAAATGTGTAAAAAGTCACGAGGAAAAACGCGCCGTGTTGAAAGATAACCTGCACGCTTCGTGACGTGTACGTGTGAGGTGATATTGTCGTAAAACTACACAATTATAGTCTAGGGCCTCAACTATAGTCCAGCTACCTCTTCAAACGCAATCGCATTGGCTGCGACTATTGAACATATAAATCCGAGCTAAATATATAAAAGCGAGATACTAAGTATATAAATCCTCTTTTTAGTAGGGTTAAACGCAAATTTGAAACCTGACAAATCTGGACCATAGTTGTGTAGTTTTACGGTATGTCAAAGTACGGTAACATAAATAATAAACGATCACTACAGTGGATTTTTAGTGATGGGATTCTAGATGATTTTTAGGATATACTTTTTTTTAACGATTTATACTTTTAAAGAGGAAGACACCTTCAGGCGCGGACAAAATTTGCTGATTTTCATGATTTTTTTTTAAGGAACGATGTCCACACCAGTTTTGACAGTTAGGTCATGCTTTATTACTACTTTTGGCTGCCAAATGGTATTTTTATTTTTTATTAATCTTTAAAAATGGCGGTGGTATGGCACGGCCTTCTAAACTGTATTTCCACAACTGGCGCGACGTATAGCTGAAAAACTAATCCACCGATTCAGTTGAAATTTCGTATAAATCTTCCTAACCTTATTGTCTAAAACATCACCTTCAATGTTTTTGAATTTTTAAAGAGTATTTTTTTCATTGCAAGATGTGGCCATTTTTTGGAGTATTTAATCTTTTTGTTTCAAAACGTACTATTTAATCGATTTTCGACTTTTCTCACTTTTTGTTGGTTCGCATTCTGTGTATGAGTGTTAATAGAATGAGAATCTTAGTTGCTTTTTTTTCAAGATTAATCCCGCCGACGCTACGTGTCACGCCGTCCGACAACATCCGCCGCAACTCATTTAGAAGAGCGTGTCATACCTCCGCCTTTTTCAAAGATTACTGAAAAATAAAAACAAATCCCGTGTAACCGCCAAAATTAGTAACAAAACATAACTTATGTCTCAAAAACGGTGGACAAATCTTTCCTTAAAAAAAAATCATGAAAATCCAGCACTGTTTTGAATTTCCTCGGCATTGTTGAGGCTATTTCGCCTGAAGGCGAGGAAACAATCTCCCCCCCCCCCTCAAGTCAAGATTTATACTTTTTGAAAATTACTCATTTTGCATATCTATATATTGTGTGTAGAAAAAACGACGTACGGAATGCGATGGGATTAATCAAGAATCGTTTTGGATTCTGTTCGATAATGAAGGAATTTCCTTTAGAATGGGAATCCTTTAGAATTCAAGTTGGTTTCGTATATTGGATTCCAATGGGGATCCCGATTATAATCCACTATACGAGCATGACATTCGGTATAGGGATCCAATGCGACGAGCAATTGGACCCCATCGGCAAGTAGGAACAAGCATGTTAATCGAATTTGTCGTTTGAATCTTGGAGCATTCAACAAACGAAGCTTTCGCTCTCGTTTCACGCGCAACATCATGGTATATGTGTGTGTATCGAGTGTCTCACGGCACATACACGAGTATCGATCGTCAGGCTTTACCGCCAGGCGCGCACGGGGGCCAAGTACAAGTGGTGCACGCAGGACAACGGGATATACTCGATACACGGTAAAGTTATGGTCGACATAAATAATCCTCCGAAGGATACATCAGCGTTGTATGCTCGAAACGTACGTGACCATATGGCATATACCGGAGAGAAAGAGAAAAAATAACAAATCCATGTGACCATCATGCACGTCGATCTGCACCCACCCAGAGCAATCCCTTCATTGGCTGACATCAAGCACACCGCGCAGGCACAAATCTCCCGGGAAGCTGCTCGTATTTCTGCCCTATCTATCTACCCCTTCTCCTTTCTCCCTTTTGTACGCGGCTTTCATTGTGGTTGTGATCAAGAACGTGCCAGCCTGACATATACGAAGCGAAGTGTACCTCATCTTCGATAGACATGCCGGACGCTGTTGAGGGCCGTATGAGGGATGCTTAGGCAGCAGCCTCTCAGCGGAGACTTGCGGAAGAGAATTTTAGACACGCTGGATGGACGAAAGCAAAAAAGCGAGTACGAAAGAGCGAGAGGGAGAGCGATCACCATCGGGCATGCGAAAATGAAGTTTGATGTGCACCATGGCTGTGATCAAGTGATGATAGCACTGTTGAATGCTATTCTTGCAAAAACAAATACGAAAAAGGAGCCTCCGTGCAGTCCTTGCCGGCAGACGGTAATTGCGGAGGAGCTTTCGTGCCACAAGTGCGAAGGCGGCCTCGTGTAGGCCTGACGCGCCAAGCTCCTCCTGCCAATTGATTTCCCTCTGATTACGATTCTTGTCGCTTTTCAATCCACCACAACTCATCACCACCAAACTCATCGTCGTTACGAACCTAGTTGTCGTTTGGAACTGTGGCCGACAGCTTTTCTCGTTCGTTCTTGCCACGGATTCTCATCTTTCCACCGCTGCAAGCTCATCAACTTTCGCGAGCAGGTAAATTTGGGCTCGCGCCCGCGGCCGCGCGACCCCCCTGCCCTCCCGCACCACCGACACGTCGCGAAGCTTTTTCAATCGAGCCACGATACGCCCGCGTTCCTCCGACGAGACTGAATGAGACTACTCCTGACCGACGGCTGACCGAGTTGTCACGAGCCAGAGGAATCGAGACTTGAGGCGCGCATGAATGCGCCCGTGGCGACCTCTTCACCCGGCTGCATTATACCACCCCAGTGTATACGCCCCGATAGCCTACCCTCTTCCCCTGTGTGTACACCTCTGTCGAGTCCTTGAAAGACAAAAAACAGACGCAACGCGTCTTCCAAGTTTGGCCTACTTGGAAAAAAGAACTCTGAAGTAACGCGCTCGCGCTTGGAAGAAAAAAAAATAAAGGTCCGGTGAATTGAAGGCGACAGACGAAAGGGCTTCCGTTTTTTTCTTATAGCCAAGGACGTTTTTTTAAGGGGCCAGTCCACTTCGAACATTTCAAACCAAACGAAAGCAAGCAAGACTTGAAGAAATTGACGATGATGAGCAATCAGAAGGGATTTTGTACGATGCGGGAATTGCCGATTGAGTTTAGGTAAGAGTTTTTCATAGTATAAACTTCAAACGCGTTTTTATCGAAACAACGTTTTCAAAATCTAGCTCCATCGTATCACTAAAACTAATAAACCGATTCTCGTGAAATTTGAACCACATATTGTAAGGATGATTCGCAACAAGATGACCCACGATGGTTTTTAAATTTTGATTTTTACTTCTTTTTTTTGTTGCGAAAAACTGCGAAAAAAACTGTCGTACTGACAGTTCTCTTTTTCTTTCATCCTTTCTCTGTCATCCTCTAATGGACTTTGATTTTTTTGTTTCAGACAAGCCGTTGCCGAGTTGTGATGGAGCTACCAAGCTCACCTGTTTTTGAGGCGTTACGTTAAACTATAGTTTTTGTACTTAAAAATGAATAAAAATGAATAAAAAATGTATTTTATGTATGTCAAGACTTTATTTATCAAGCCCAACAATTTTGATATTCATATCTTTTATAAAAACCTCAAAAAAAATCGCGAAAATAGCCGTTTTTCGTGGCTCCAAAGTGGATTGGCCCCTTAAGGATGTTGAGTCCCAAATCGCAAATGATGATAAAAATCTGAAAATTTGGTATGTTTTTGTATGAAGTATTTCAGAGGTCGTGTAAAATTTCACGACAATTAGGAAGCTCGTTATTGAACAATTAACATTCACAAATTAAATGTTGTTTTATGGAAACTGATGTAACTTTGCAATAAGTTTTTTTTTTGACCTCTCAATTTTATAATATCTACAATGTACTGAAAGCAACGGAAACAAAACGAAATTTATTCATAAGTTTTTTTTAATTTCTTTTAAAAATTGTTCTTAACACAATGTTAATTTTTTAATAACGAGCTTTCTAATCGTCGTGAAATTTTAACTCGACCTCTTAAATACTTCATACAAAAACATACCAAATTTTCAGAAGTTTCTTATCATTTTTTATTTCAACCCTTAAGGAGGTTGAAGTAATGACGATAGAATTCTGAAAATTTGGTATGTTTTTACATGAAGTATTCAGGAGATCGTGTAAAAATTTCATGACGATTAAGAAGCTATTTATTGAACAATTAACATTAACATGTTTCATAGGGACTCAACATCGTTAAGGCGGTGTATCTGAATGGAGGAATTTTGTGCGCCACATTCAATTGAATGTGACGTAGAAAGCCGTCTCCATTCGTTTTTATCATTTTCAAACAACAGACGTGTAATTTTTACAAAAAAAATCCGGTTTCATACTTCTACGCCTGGTATACAAAAGGTATGAAACGCGAATGATTTTGGAAAAATATTTTCGAGCTCTTTTTCGAAACGCCTCTTAGCGCTTCGAAGTGTACGAAATAGCCGGTACGGTGAACGTAGCAATTTGGAATCGTTTAATCCAGACGAGGTACAAAAAATATACAACGACCTAACAACTGAATACCTACTATCAAAATGCCTCTTTGTGGGTAGGTGCAGAATTCGAAGGGGACCTTCAATTCTGTCGTGTGGACAAATAGCTCCTAAATCGGGCTTGAAACCTTAGGTGTTTTTTTCGAAACGACGTTTTTTAAATCAGGAGAATGCATATTTCGGGCAATTTTTATCCGATCATCTTGAAATTTTATCTGTAGCTTCTTAGATAGATTTTCTGAAGAAGTACGCATAATTTTTACGATTCATCAATTCTCGTTTTTATAAGCATATTAAGGCCGATTTTTAGCGAAAAAAAAAACAAACTCAAAATGATGCCATTTTCCGAAAAAACCATATTTTTTATAATCGTGTGTACTGCTTTAGCAAAACTAATGTAAATAAGAAAAAAAAATTTGTTCGAGGTGATAATCAATAAAAGTCCACGTCGTCCCGCAGAGCATCCATAAACGCTCTTATACATAGTATAGTTACGATGGAGTCGCCCTTTCATATTGTTTTTCATTTTCAAAAATGGTGTTCTATATGTCAACACATGCAGAATAAACCCTCTAAACCTCAAGTTGATTGTTTGTTTAAAATTCCCAAAAAAGCTTCATTTTTCGGTGAGCCACATACATGCAACGCCTTAATGTTGAATCGAATCTCAATTACTTACGCAAAGTTTACGGATTAATGGGTTTTTTATTGTATAAAATGTTCCGTAAAATTTTGCAAACAGTATCGAAAAAGGGACATGAAGTGCATTCCTAAATCGAAGATTGTTTTTCCTTCTTTGTTTTTTGCGAAATGGATAGCTTAGTACTCTCTGAACACTATGTTCGTGAATTATTTCATATTTCGAAAAAAGAGGGGTTACAAGTATGCCGGCAGCAATGGGGGCGGAGGCATTCTGATATGACAGGCAGAAAAACAATAACTTATGCAGATTCCTAGTGGCTCGGGCATCCTGAAAATGATGGAAATCGAGTTTTGTTCACCGGGTATTCAACAACTCTTGAATTGATGTAAATTTTGACTCATGTTAAATATTGTTTTAGCATTCTCGGATGTTATGGATTTATTTTGCCGATATGGAGCCATGATAAAATGTTTTTTTTTGAAAATCCCCGAAAAACACGATATATTAGAGAAAATATCTAAATGCGTTGGTGAAATAAATCTCTTCGACGTTTAATTACAAATGCATTTTCCCGTTAAGGAGGTATGATCGTTACTACGAATCCAACTTTTGGATTTAAAAATTTCATATGATTTTGACGAATCCTTTATGCGCCTATTGCCAACATTTGAGTTGTTTTGACCGTTTAGTTTTTTTGCAATAAAACTGCAAAGTCGAGCACTTTGAGTTACCGACGCAGGTCATCTTATGGAGACGGTCAACCGGAAGTGCGGTGATCGTGGTTATTTTCTACTCACGTATCCAACTAAGTCTGTTGGAAAACTGAAATTCGATGGATTAGATATAATAGATATTGTAAAAAATAAGAAAATCCATCTTCACCGTGTAGTTGAAGCACTGCATTACAAAAAAGTTTCAATTTCCGGTTGAAAATGGTCGGAACGACGAAACAGCACCCACAGACTTAGCAACGTCGCAAGTGACAGCTGATGCGTTTGACGAACATAACCCAGCTTTGTTTTGAAATTAATTTGAATATAAGTCACCACAAAATATGCAAACAACAATTTATGGAGTTTTATCACTTATCACGTATCAATAATATGTATAATTATATTCTGCCTATCGTGTTAATTCGGCTGAGGTAATTCAAGCCTATTTTAATAGGCTTGAATTTTATTACGTTAATATTATTACAAAGATTACTACAGAGTCGTTGCCAATCTAATTTTTCAGTTTTCATTTGTTCACGTGCAATAAATTCATCATTTACCAAAACATTTGGCACACTATAATCGATAATACGAATAATCAACATAAGTAAACATCAATCAGAGCAGCTGTGGGTAAAATAAATTTAGACTCTTTTTTGACCCCGTGGAAGTGATCGTACCTCCTTAATAGTAGTTGGATCTGCCAATGAAATCCAATTCCTTTTTTTATTTGGATATCCCGTTATAATTTTAATTTTTGGGATACACGGCTGCTATCTTTAGCACATACCCTATATCACCGTGAAATAGCGAAAACACCGAACAAAGTTCGTTTCCTGTCAACATTGCTCAAACGAAAAAAAATCCCTCCAAGCTAGTAAAGTAATTTCCCCGATAAGCCTGTCTCACTGGATGGCGTTGATGTTTGCATTGTTGCAATGCAAGAAAGATTCTTTTTCATCCTACAATAAAGACAAATATGGCTTCCTCTTTTTATTTGTTATCATTAATTTATCATATGGATCTTTGCATTGGAATGCCACGATATTTCTTTTTGATTCCAAAACAAAGAGAAATATAATTTCCACTCTATTTTTATTATTATCCGAAATCTCTTTCGGAGATTTAGTTTGCAGGTCAAATAGAGAAGTCAACGTACCGCGGCGGATACAAAGGCAGGAAGGAGAGCTTAAGGCTAGAAGATTATTGGGAGGAGAAGGAAATAAAAACAGAAGGGACGAACAGGAGGGCTAAACGGATACAAATTGTCGGACATGTCGGACATAAGTAGAGAGCCTGGTACAACTATGAGAATGCGAAAAAAAATAAAGGAAGTAATAAAAAAAAGTGGTAGATCTAACGGCATGTGTAAATCGCAGTGCAGGGGAAAACTTGAGGGGGGAGGTGACTTTAGGCGAGGAATTTTTTTACTGATCTTCGTGATTTTTTTTTTACGAAAAGCTTTCTTCGCCTTTGTTTAGACTTGGGGTATGTTTTATTACTACTTTTGGCTGTCACATGCTATTCTTTTTATTGGTATTTGAAAATAGTGGAGATATGCATTTTCAAAACTGGCGTGAACTACAGCTAAAAAACGAGGTGACCGATTCTAATGAAATTGGATATAAATCATCCTAACCTTATCATCTAAAACATGACCCTGAATGTTTTTGAAAATTTAAAAATGTATTTTTATTGCAAAATGTAGCCATTTTTTTCAGAAAATTCAATCTTTTGGTTTCAAAGCGTACCATTTCATCGATTTTCAACATTTCTCACTTGTTCGGTTCATATTCTGCGTATAAGTGTTAATAAAAGAAAAATCTTCGTTGGTTTCTTTTCCGATTGATCCCACCGACGCTCCCGGCGCCGGACAACATCCGCCGCAACCCGATTAGAAGACCGTGCCATACCACCGCGATTTTTCAAGACCAATAAAAAAAAAGTACCATGTAACAGCCAAAAGTAGTAATAAAACAAACCCGAAGACTTAAAAATGGTGAAGAAATTTTTCCTTGGAAAAAAATAATGAAAATCAGCCATTTTTTCCTCGTCTATAGGTATCTCCCCCCGTGAAGACGAAAATAGAGCGCGCATTGACGGGAGAGCTCGTGCAAGAGGTCTGTATGTGAGAATATCCCAGTACGCCAGTTGTGAGAACACCCGAGCAAATAAAGCAAAAAAGTAAGCAAGGAAAAGCAATTACATATATTGCGTCGGTGGCGTAGCCAGGTCTTGTTTCGGGAGGGGGGGGGGGGGGGGGGGGTAAAGCGAGAAAAGTCGACATGAAGTGCTTATGAAATTATTTTTCTAAAAACTGTAATCGGTTATGACGGAACCGCATTCTGGACCCACACAATTTTCGCGTCCGCTTCGCTCCTCTGCAACCTATCCCTATCTTGGCATAGCAGCGTTGAACTCACTTCGTTGGCTGTTAAAAGTTACACTTTCACAGTCCTAAGAATAAAATAATAAATATTTGGGGACAATCAGTAAAATATGAATATTCGCGTCAAAGTTTCACCCAATACATGATTTGATTATAATGGTTTTTATAATTTTTGGGTTCTCATTTATTGAATTTTACAAGTTTAGTTTACTCAGACACATAGGTACGATTAACGCCATTTGTTGAATTGCTCAGCCAGTACTGTCTTGTTCCCAATCAAACCTCCACAGTCAATTTACCAAACTACTTAGCTAGACTTAAGGCCTTAGGCCACTCTAGAGGTCGAAAAAATAGGCTTTTGGCATTTTTTCTTTTCAGAAAAACTACAAAATAAATCGAGATTACAAAAAAGGGTGTTTACCATACCTATCAGTGACTGTATACAATAATTTTTTTGAAGCGATTAATTTCAAAATGGCCGCCGTGCATCGTTTTGAAGTTTTATTTCAATTTTGGTGAATTAAAAAAAAATTAACCCTGATTTGGTGACGAAAATAAATTTTCTCCATTGTCTCATCGATATCTTTATGAAAAGTTATCTGTAAATAAAAAGTCAACAATTTATCGATATCTATACAAATGTAGCTATCGTTATGCGTAGCCGTTTTTTTATTTTGGTTTTTTTTACAAAATGCCGAAAGTTTGGACATTTTTTTCTATCTCGAAGGCCCTTTTTTGTACTCAAGCAATCGTTAAAAATGGTAATGATTAAAATTCAAAAAATCGGCTGCGTACAACCTTGGTCACTGCGATGACAAAAATGTTTTTAAAAAATTGAAAATCGGTTGATAAGTTTTTGAGTATTCACTGAGACAAGGTCGAAAAAATTAGTTTCGAGAACATGGCAATCAAAGTTTTCGTTCCGTTTTTCTTGATATAAAGTTATGTTTTTTTCTAGAATATTGATTACATTAAAGTTACTTTAAGGGGTTACCCCCACTTGCGATTTTGAAAAAATCGATTTTTTTTTTATTGCATTTTTTTTGAAGTACAAGTATCTGAGAATATGTCCTGAAAATTTCAAGTCGATCCGAACGAAATTGACTAAGATATGAGCGTTGAATGAGAAGAATCCGTTGTGTAAACGACCGGCTAATTGAAACTTTAAACGCGTTTTTCTCAAAATGGCATTTCTGAAGTCGGTGACCAAGATTACTCGAACACTGATGAACCGATCTTCTTGAAATTTTGCAGGCTTATTTAATACATAAAAATGTAGTCTTTAATCGTACGATTTTTTTTTCGAAAAAAATGGCCGTTTTATAGCCAAATAACGGCCGTTTTTTTCGTTAAAATCGAACCATTAACTTTGACTGTCCGCCATTTTGTGAAAAATGAATATTTTTTAAAATCCTTCGATTAAAGACTAGTTTATACTTATATTTGACTAAATCCATCCGCATTTTTTTTTCAGATGATCCACTTCGCCGCAATGTTGGTCACCGCAAACCGTGTATATAAAAACATTATTTCATTGACGGCCATTTGCCACTAAACAATGTAATATTTTTCAATAAAAAAATTACTGAAAGTTCTTCAAGATGTGTTCTTTAAGATGGTATATTGATCGATTAAAAAAGTTTTGTAGTTTTCTTTAAAAAAAATCATGAAAAAGGCCTTTTTTGCGCTACAAGTGGGGGTAACGCCTTAAAACCGTACCAAAAATTATATTTTCGATATTTTTACCTTATCTGGTTCCGGCGATAGCCGCCGATCTACAATTTAAAATGCCGTTTTATTTTTTTATTTCGAACGAGCGAAGTCTTCGTCATCATTCGCCAACCAACTTTTTCTACATACGAGTGTCTTCCAAACGATGTAGTCGATTCAACTCGGTATTTTTGTTTGGTAAAATTCTGAGGGACTCTAAAAATGTTAATAAATGTGTGGTGAAAATTCAAAGGTAGTGTCTTCCAAACGGTGTAGTCGATTCAACTCGGCATTTTTATTTGATAAAATTCCGAGGGACTCTAAAAATGTTAATAAATGTGTGGCAAAAATCCAAAGGTAGTTTGTTTTACTGGTTCACAAAACAATATATTCCTCAAAAAAAAAGACAAATAAAATAGCCGTCACATGGGATGACCCCTCAAAGTGTAATTTCATTCTAATTCCGAGATACTTTAGTTTCAAGATGATTAGTTCCAATCCCCGCTTCCCTTTCAACCGGACATTGTCCTTTTTCTGTAAAAAAAAGATGTAGAGAAAACATTTGTTCATCATAAAATAATTACCATTAAAAAAGACAGCAGCAGAAAATTAATAAAACACATTGTCTACACAATTTGTACGTCAGACAGAAAGTAACGATGAGATTTATTCGCCATCTAGTATTAGCCATTGAATTTTGTGTCCAAGTCGCATGACGCAGGCGCGAATTCTTTCTACGCGTTGCGATGATAACGTGTCGGGGCTTTCGATACATCGTTCAGCGCTACCCCGGCAACACTTACATCGATGCCGCTACCCTCGTTCCTACGATCAACAGATGGTCAGTCTTGAGCCGCGTACGCGTGCAGACAGACGCACGATAACATGACGCCGCGTCGGTACTTTGCGAATGTTCGATGATTTTTAAATTATCATTTCGCATTTCTCGTTATTGTTAAAAATTGGGTCGCTTTCCACGAGCCGTGATTCTCCCTTTACGCGTGATCTTAATTTTTCATAATCTCTCCTGGAAATTTCTACTTTCCTGATCTTCGGGTTCATTTTTATTTATTTATAAACGAGAGTTATTTCGTTGCTCAACAAAAACCAGCGACGAACCTCTTCGAGAGTGGAATCCATCGGGGAAGACGCGGGAACATTTCAGGTTTATATATAGATCTACCTATATATGTATATTTATGTGTGGTTCTGTTAGATGTCAATTAATGGTTATATCGGTTCCGTATTGCTTTACGCGTATGTATAGTATCTTCATACCGCGTTGGTTCGTTACCAATCATATCCGTGGCTTACACCCGATGTGGATCGCTTAATCAAGTTTGCGATTCGTCGCATATGGTAGCTGCGGACTGATACGCATTACCTACGTGACGGCTTACTTCGTTTATTCCAACGATCACGCAATGTCTGCAGTCCCAAAAACCGAGAATTTCATTTTATTTTGTTTTTTCAAGCATTTTTGCAATTTCATTTTTCAGTTAAATTTATGTTCCACAATTTATGGCCACCTCACAAATGTCACCCTGTTTATATATATTCTGTAGTTATTTATAAGGTGGCGATGTATTTTTTTAAAGTCTTGCGCGAAGATTTTGGCACCCGGTAATAAATGATTCTTAATGGTTTTTCAAGTCATCTTCGAAAAAAAAATATAGCACATTTTCGTGATGAGTAGTATTTGTCAGAAAAAGTTGAGCATCCTGTCAAAAAAACAAAATTCCATTTTGAGTACAGCAGAATGAAAATAATTTCGTTCCGAAATACTCCTGAAATTTTTTTTTAGGGCGATTAGTTCCATGTATCCACGTTAATTTTTTCTGGCTAATACTATGCATCACAAAAGTGCGGCATTTTTTTTAAAGGACACGAAAAACTGGTAAAATCATAATTTTTCGGTTGCAAAATTTCCGCGCAAAACCCTTAAAAACACATGGTCACCTCATAAGTATCACCCTGCAGGTATATATGATTGCAAAACTGAGAAATAAATTTGCGGCAACTATGAACATGAAAGACGTGAATTATGTGTATGTGTATGTGTGTGTGCAGTAAGCGAGGGACATGACACATTATTAACCGGACGGAGAGTGGTTCGACGTAAGAATTTTTATTCATGATAAATATAGTACGCAACTGACAACATTATAATTCGTCAGAAGCGATTTATATCGAGCAATAAAAAAGCTGCGGCCTTTTTAATGTCCAAGGATTGCATGTTTAAATAAAAATCGAATTTGATGCTGTTGTAGAGATTGAAAAGTTGCTTTACCGATGATAAACAATACAAATTCGTAGGCATTCTGATGAACAATGTGTCAATTCTAAAAACATCTATACAATGAGGCAGAATCTCCAATTATGCTTTGCCTCCACTCCAGATTTCGGTTGAAGCAATTTTCCAAGCGAATCTAAAAGTGCACAGGCTTATCGTAAGTAAAATGAATTATCGGGGAGAATTAAAATTTGGCTGTTCCAATAAACTCAAAATCGTACGTTTCTGTGAAGAACATACATTATGGGCAATCTTTAGGGTTCATTTTGAATATGGTAGTTGATTGAAGGATACCAGTCTAGAGTGCGAAAAAAGGAATAATTTCGACAATCTTCTATGGACATCGAGTTGATAGAATGAAAATTCTATTCAATAGCCTTTTTCTGCATATCTTCGAGTATCGTTACGACTTTTTCAGCAAGATTTTGCAAAAAAAGACGGCGCTGGAGCTGGATGCAGCGAGTCACTTTTGTTTGATAACGTCCTGCGGCCGGCAAGAGTACTCCTCCAATTTCTACTTGGAACGAAAATTCAAAAAAACTTGAGTCCTACATAAGATTTGCCTGTGAAGTATGTAGAGAAAACGAAAAATATAATTTTTTCAATAAAATGGTGCATATTTTAAAACAAGATGACTTTCGCTAAAAAAAGCGCCGAAAATAATTTTTTTCGGAGATAGTTTTTATCGTACTTCAAACCTCTTAAGTACATTGATGTAAAATATTGTTATAGAGTTCCCAAAAAAATGTAAGTCATCTGGTGAAGATTTGCGATGTACTTTGCCGTGCCCCGGACACTATCAGACAATGGTGACGTAGTTTTAAAGTTCTCAATGCTTTATCACATATATGAGTTTTGACAAAATTGACGGCGGACACTTAAGTGATGTTTCTTGTCAGTGAAGTCCGCACACAAATACACCCACGCTCGCGATCTCTGTATTTGTGTATATTAATTAACTTATATTAATTAATTATATAAGTTGTATATAGTATATTAATTAACTCAACTTATTGTTAGCGCAATAACGAGAATTTAACAGTGTTCTTTAAGAGAGAATACCAGTCTAGAGCTGGATGGAGCACCCCAGGTAGGATTTTAAAGTCGCGCCTACGTTGGCGCAACGACGCTTGCCGGCGTTAGGACGTCGGCCCGACTCTGTTCGCCAACGTCGTTTTGGGGTCCAATAAACGTCCAAATGATAACGACGGCCCGACGATCCTCCCAAACGTTGCGCCACAATATTTAATCGATGTTGGCCCTTCGTCGATTGCAACGTCGGCCCTACGCCGATTGTTGCGTCGGCCCTGCGCTGACTGCGGTATCGATCCTACGTCGATCACCGCGTCGACCCTACATCCATTGCGGCATCGAACCTACGTCGTTTGCGCAATCGACCCTACGTCGTTTGCGACGATGGCACTACATTTGCGAGAGGGTGTTTAAAGGAATAGCAGATTGACTATTTAAAAGAAAAAAGACAGCATTAATAGAAATTTATTGTCAGTGATTGACGTATTGATGTCTAGCTTAGGTTATAAATATATTCAGTCTTATAACTTCATAAATATATTCAGTCTTACAACTTCATAAATATATTCAGTCTTACAACTTCATAAATACATTCAGTCTTTCAACGTTATTAATATATTCAGTCCTACAACGTTATAAACGCTAGAATGGTAACAAAAATGTGAAGAAGGCCCAAAGGAACTATCAATCGTGTCTGCTCCCGAAACATACACGGAGAGAATTTTTAAGTATTTTTTACGGTGAAATCTCCGTAAAAATTACATTAAAAATTTGAAACCGGTGACAAATGTGCACACAGTCAAAAATTGACACTAGCTTTTAATATTTTGCTTTCATTCATGTAAAAATTTAAGCAAGTAGCATAATTTTTTACATTTCTTTCAGTAAAAATTCTGACACATTCTCGTGTAGAATTTTAACAATGGGCTGCCTCACAAATTCCAAGTTTCTACAGTAAAAATAACCTGGACAAACTTGAAATTTCTAAAATCCCTAGCGAAAAATGAATTCCCTATGATTAAATAAATACTCTATATACTGTATTTCTGAACATTTGTGTTCCTGATTGCTACTTATTTTAGCATATCATCTTTCCGTACCATTGTAGACGTCCTTTATCGAAGTTTCTTTTCACGTTTCTTTGTTTTCTTGCGTACAACTGCGTAGAACACGTTAGACTGCACGAGACCACGAGGCTTTCTTGGCCCATGTTTCGTACTATAATGCGCATGCGCGGCACCGCTGTTGCTAAGCAACGCGGGTCGGCGTCGTTCGTGCTCGTCATACTGCGTCATACGTAAGCCCACTCTCACAGCTTGCGTTCACGTATACGCACGCTCGCACACAGAGCTCACGCGTACGGTCAGGCGACCTAGTCCTAACTGATTTTACTATAGAGAACGTAAAATTCCGGTGGACGCACGGAAAATTTCAGCTTCCTTTTTTAAATTTTTATGGAAAACACGCAAATTTCTCAATGTTCCACTGAAAAATTTCATTTATATTAGCACTTTTTTAACTTATTGTCGTAATCTTTACGTTTCATGAAATTTTACTATTAATTTCAGTAAAAATTCTGGCAAATATTTTAAATTTCTGTTACGCAAAAGTAAATTTTGATTCATTTCCATGAAAATTTATAATTTATTTCCTAAAAACCTGAAGAATTGCACATTTGTCACCGAGTTACTGTGATTTCACAGTAAAAATTATTTAAAAATTCTCTCCGTGTAGCTGTTAGAAGTTGATTGGTGGGCAGAAGCGTTAACTTCGTTTTCCTCTTTATGGAGACGACGAAACTTTTTTACGCGATTATACGAAGACCTATTTTTATCCGCCATTGGTTAAATTAATTCCACTGTAGAATATCCACACCGTTTAGGTTGCGCGCTACACAATACTGTTCAGGCAAGCTCAAAAGAAAATTCGAACGGTGGAGGTCGGGTACCAACGGTCTACTGGACTTTGTTTACGGTCAAGCATCGGTCGAGCTCTAGGCCTACAAAAAATGGTCACCTACACCCGTGCGACGATTACCCAGTGTCGGATTAAACGCGGTATCCAACGTTGCGCGAAGTACTGATCATAACGTCGGCGCGACGTTCGAATAACACTTTCGCCAACTCTAAGCCATAGTCGCGTCCCGATCGTCGGCTGTTTATTCGACGCCGTCTTACTGCCAAGGGTTGGCTGTATTCTGGGTCTGCACACATGGCCAACTACACCCGGGCGACGACTAGCCAGCGTCGGATGAACCGTGGTGGCCAGCGTTGCGCCAACTATCAAGCGTACCGTCGGAGCGACGATCGAATAACGGTTTCGGCAACTCTGCGCCATAGTCGCCTTTCGGTCGTCTACTGCCGAGCCATCGCCGCCTGATAGCCAACCATGGCTAGTACGTTTCGCCAACGCTGGCTCATCATAGGCCGTCGACCGTTGGCAGCGGACGTGTTGCCACGATACAGCCAAACGTCGGCCGTACTCGGAACGTCGTAGACCCGCACATGGGTATTAAACTATCAGATTTTGCACTTTCACCCCCAAGCAATCCACCGATCTGACTGTAACAAAAACCAAAATTCTCCTAACGTAAAGCGAAGAAAAATCCACTATAGAAGTATTGAAAACATTTAATTAAGGGGTGGAAAGGGACATGCCTTTCTTTAAGGGGTGGTTTCTCCCCTTAAAACCGTTTTTCCGCCAATAAAAAAGAATACGTTCCTGATAGTTTTCTATGCTTTATCACATATGAGGAGCTGGTGTAATACACCGGACTGGTCCACATTACAATTTTTTTTTTTTTCGTGTTTTTCAAGCACACTTTTACTAGCTCCCAGAATATAGTCCATCAAATCCGGCTCTTCAACGGAGTTGTCCATGGCTGGCTGGATAAAAAATTAGTAACAGACGACCGAAGTGATGACGATGATGACATTGAATGCAATTGTTGCGAGCCTGGCATGGAAGAGTTTGTGAAGGATTATTAAATTGACAATAAAAAAACAAATTTATATTCAATTAAAGGAATCTGCATTATTTTATAAACGGATATATCCAAAAGATTTTCATTGAAAAGCGGAATTGTCCATCATTCTCATTTAAAACTGGACTTGTCCAGAAAAAAAATAAACAGATGGTAGTTAGTGTTTTTATTAACCTGAAGCTCCAGGCTTACATTTCGATAGAGCCTTTACTTATCAGAGCTTAAAGGGAATCGATTGGGAATGTGAAGTGGTATTTGGTGGGGAATGTAATAAGAGGAAGTACCGTGTACAAATGGAAGCTACAATAATAAAAAAAAAGTATATATATATATTAGAGCTTAACAATTTTAAGTAATCTCTATTTGGTTACTTTGGTTTTTGCCCTCTTCTGTAAAAAAATTAATTCATGGACGAGTCCGGTTCTATTCGCCAGCTCTTTATATATGAGTTTCAAAAAAATTGAAGGCGGACACGTGATGCTCCTGGTAAGCCGCGCACGATTTATAGAAATGTCCCCGACGATTCGTGAAAGGGGAAAACGAACAATACAATTGTCCATCATCGAGAAAATCAATGGAATTTCCTATAAAATGACAACCGGACGTTCCTTATTGATGCAATTACCTTATACAGCGCGTATCACTGTATCTCGTAAGATATATATACTAGTCACATTTTATAGGCTTTGACAAATGGGGTTACACAATACGGAGCTTTTATCGCGATCCCTCGCGACTAACTCACAAGTGTCCACACCACGTGCGATAAATGCAGCCGTCCGATGACCAAATTGGAAATATTGATTTCCAGGGCGACCGTACTCTTGGGTCGCTTATCAATCGTAGCAGCAGCGACGAGACACCGCGACACTTTATTTTCCGATCGAAGGCGCGTACGAAACGCGATCAAGCCGGACATTCACGCTGGACAAATACACTCTTTTCTCGGTAGATTCCCATCATTCCATCAAAATTCTCAGGCATTCGAGGTTGAATATACAAACGTCGATATTTTTTGTTTTAAAAGTAACGCCACGGTGGTGAGCCGAGAACTGATGTGCGGACTGTGGAGTAGATTTAAAAAATGTATGAACTTTATTGAAAATTTATAAATAGTATATCCAACTATGCACGGGGAATACAGTAGAGAAGATTTAAAAAATGTAGCACTCTAGGTGTCTGTCCGAAGCCATTCGGTTTATCGCTAGAGCCCTCGGGTATCATATTTTTTTTATTGAACCGAGAGAAAAATAGCGAAGCTTCTCTTATTAATGATATAAAATATTTAATCAATTTTAGAGCTTTTAGAGAAAAAAAAATGATTTTTGAAGCAACGACGCATACTTGTATTTTTTGGAAGAAAACCGTTCACAAAAATATTGCTAAAAGATTTCGAAAATAGTTTGCAATATCCTTGGGTAGTTCTCTAGAAAATGTACCTGAGAGTGTCGAGTAACAACTTCGAGCTAATAGATTGAAAGTTAAGCGTTGACGAAATCGCACCGCGAGAAAAACGATATTTCGTGAAAAAGCGTTTAGGGGTTAGGCTACTGTGACGGCCCGCAAATGGGCGTCATGAAAAAAAAATTATTTCGAAGGAAAAGTTGAGATGTTTGAAAAATCGATGACATTCATTTGTATGTACATTAACAAAGTTGTGTACCAAATTTAATGAAGAATATTAATAGTTAAAGAAGTTCTAAACATACTTGTGAAGAACCTTTAAACAAGAAGAGAAAAAAAACGATTTCTTTTTCTTAAAATAGATCATATTGGCTAAGACTTAACCGAGCTTTTTTGTGATCGTATTGCAGTGAACAAAAAAAATCGATTTTTTTCAATTCTTCGACAAAAAATTACGTATTGTTAATAAATTATGAAAAAAATATTAACTGTGGCCTAAGTCTTTAAGAAAAAAAGTCGGTTAAACCTAAACTACTATTATATTAGGGCACCAAATTTCAAATCGTTCCATTTATGAGATGTCGAGAAATCGTGTACACCGTTTTGAAAAACATTGTTTCTAGAAAAACGCGTTAAAAGTTTGACTAGCAGTTCTATCGTTGTAATCATGAGTTTATCCTGCAATCTTCGATTCCTACACCATATGTTGAACCTCCCTCTTCAATTTGAGTTGCCACAGCGACGAACGTGTATTTGCCTTTTTCACAGTGGCTAACCCGTTAAAGTTTCTTTTACCGATTTTTTGTTCGTAAATAAATAAAATTGTATCGGCTCTATATATTTTTGACACTTCTCACGACATGAAACTAATTGCCAATTATTTGGAGACAATAAAAAATGTAAGCAAAAAGAATAGGCCTTTTCAACCCAACATGATCAGCCTCAAATAGTCTATTATAGTTCGATAGCAGGTATAGGCTGCAGCTAAGGTCTTAGGCCACTCTAGAGGCCGAAAAAATAGGCTTTTTGGGGATTTCTTTTTCTCAGAAAAACTACAAAATAAATCGAGATTACAAAAAAGGGTGTTTATCATACATATCAGTGACTGTATACAATAATTTTTTTGAAGCGATTAATTTCAAAATGGCAGCTGTGCAGCGTTTTTGCGATGACGTCTCCGTTTGACATTGGCCGGAAAACTAACTCAGACAATTTTCAACCGATTCACTTGAAATGTTGAATATATCTTGAAAAATACATTGTCTATGGAAGTACGTAGGACTTTTTTTATATTGCATAGTTCATTTGTTATTAACAATTATCTGACGATTTTTTAGGCAAATTTTTCACTTTCTACTTTCGAAGTGCGCCATTTGGCCAAAAATCAATATATCGAAAAAAATTAACTGGCTTATTATAATTCAAAAATTACAGGAGCTGGTTGTCCGGCCGCGGACCCTACACGGAGCAAAATACGTCCTCAAAATCTAACACTGGTTGCCAGAATTCTCTAATATTCAGTGCTAGAAAAGTATAGCAGTTTACTGCGAGTTCGAAATTCTAAGACTTGTTGTTATAGAAGTGTAAAAATGATTCTCACACCGTATAGTGAAAATGATGTGTGCATATTACATTTAAAGCTATTCTCGTATAGGCGCGAGTCCTATATGCTGTATAGTAAAAATAATGCGTGCTTTGTAAAATACCAACCTTTATTACACGCTATATTTTCATATGGATTTTACTATACGTATAGCATGAATCTTCGTGTATGTGTAGATTTCACTATACGCGTAGCATAAATCTTCGGCGTATAGCGAAAAATATTACGAAGTTATTAGTAAAATGTGACTCTTTATACCATACTTTTTGTACAATACTGTAAACTAATTGTTCCAATCACGTGGGCAAAATATTTTTTGAATACTACAAAAAATCACAATATGCCGAATAAAATGTATTATTTGTATCAGTTTACGTGCTATATAATAGGTTAGAATTGAAATTTCTTCATTATTACTATACCTTAATTACAATTTTTATCTTCCATTCAATACTTTTTGATATTTAATGATATTTTTTTTAGAAGCATAGTATTAATTCTAAACTTCGAGGCCCCTGTTTTCTCCGTGTGGAGAAACGGAGACGTCACGTAATCTCGATTTATTTTGTAGTTTTACTGGAATAAAAATCCCCAAAGTGCCTCTTCTTTCGGCCTCTAGAGTGGCCTAAGGCTTTAAGGCAGGATTCTACTTTGAAACTTTGAAAGGCTAAATTGGATGAAAACACCCACCTGGAACACGTCGAAGGCATATTATATGGCCCAGGCATCGCTGATTGAGGGTGAGATAATTTTTTCTACGATTTATCACTCACCAAAACTTTAAACGCGTTTTTCTCGAAACGACATTTTCAAGTACCGTGGTCGTGATAACTCAAAAAGTACTGAACCGATCCTTATGAAATTTGGAACACATATTCTATATGTGTGTACCAACCGACCTAACTACAATCAACTAAAAATTTTGATTAGAACAATTTTTTTATTGTAAAAAAAGACCCAAAATAACGCATTTTTTTTTTCGTATTTTAGCCGCCATTTTGTTAATTTTGCACGTATATAAAATATTCTAGTTAGGTCGGTTCCTGAAGACATACTGAACATGAAACTATTTGATTTTTTTGTTTCAGACCATCCGTCGGGAAGATTTCACGACCACGGCAACGGTACCTGCCTTTCGAGGCGTTGGCTTTAAACATATTTTACGTGTACAAAAAATGAATAAAATACATTAAAATTTTTTTTTTATGTACTTAAAGAGTGTATTTATTGAACAGTTTAAACCCCATATCGATATCTTTAATAGTATTCTCAGAAAAAATTCACGAAAATAGCGTTTTTTTCATGGTTTCAAAGTAGAATCCTGCCTTAAGCGTAGTCCAACGTGTTTAGTCTTTCATTTCTAGCAAAGTGATAAATTAAAAGTTCGTGCGTCCGTAAAATTGAACGACTGAAGTTAGGTATTTGAACGAACAGGAAGCAAGAAACATCGACGACTAAGCCAGCCCTATGGCATCCTCGGGAACTTTTCTCGGCGTTGCGGTCGGGACGGGATTGGCTTCGGTTGTCGTCGCGACAATCCTAGCGGTCTACTATTACACTCTCAAGCACCGGGAAAAGTGTGAGCCCGGAGTCAACGACGAACTCTTCGTCGAGCCGCGACGTTGTTCCTCCCTGTCGATGGCATCCAGGACAGCGACTTGGCAGGATGTGGAGGCTGGCCTCCGCGAAGATCATCCGCGCAACACCGACAATCGGCGGATCCGTTCAAGCGACGATGACGACAACGATGACTGCCGTTCGAGCAGCCCCGATCGGTCTACCACTCGACCGAATTCGCCGTCCAACGTCGTGGTGTTGTTACTCGATCGGTGGAGAAATAAATCGCAACGGCGAGCCAATCGTTACGCCGTTCATCATCGACCATCTTCATCGGTCAGTTTTGAATCAAGTCTTTATGTATTATTCTCATGGGGCTATATCTACCTGGGGGCCTGCAAAAAATGGCCAAATTCCGATTTTTTTCTCGGGAAAACGGTCGGTGAATAAGAAACGCATTTTTTTCAACAAAAAGGTACATATATTGAGAGCCTTGAAAAGAACATCACCAAAAAATACAGAAAGACAACAAAAACATGGCCCCCGGCACATGATGAAATTTTTTTCGCGACGTTTGGCGGCGGACACTCCAGCTTAAGGATGTTGAATCCCCGTGAAACATGTTAATGTTAATATTAATTGTTCAATAAATAGCTTCTCAATCGTCATGAAATTTTTACACGACCTCCTGAATACTTCATGTAAAAACATACCAAATTGTCAGAATTCTATCGTCATTACTTCAACCTCCTTAGGGGTTGAAATAAAAAGTGATAAGAAAATTCTGAAAATTTCGTATGTTTTTGTATGAAGTATTTAAGAGGTCGTGTTAAAAATTCACGACGATTAGGAAGCTGGTTATTAAATAATTAACATTTTATTAAGAACAATTTTTAAAAGAAATAAAAAAAAATGTATCAATAAACTTCGTTTTGTTTCCGTTGCTTTCAGTATATTGTAGATATTACAAAATTGAGAGGTTAAAAAAAAACTTATTGCAAAGTTACATCAGTTTCCATAAGACAACAATTAATTTGTGAATGTTAATTGTTCAATAACGAGCTTCCTAATTGTCGTGAAATTTTTACACGATCTCTGAAATACTTCATACACAAACGCCCCAAATTTTCAGAATTTTATTATCATTTGCGATTTGGGACTCAACATTCTTAAACGGTCCATCCGAAATCTAAAAACCAAACGGGCTATTCAAGGTAACAATAAATACGAGGCGTTGACGATCGTCAATTTTTAAAATCTTTTTTCTTATCAACGTGGTGACGAATTCAAACTCGAGCATACGAAATCTATGAAAAAAGTCGTCATTTTTACGTAACTCTTAAGGATGTTGAGTCCCTAATCACAAATGATAATAAAATTCTTAAAATTTGGTACGTTTTTATATGAAGTATTTCAGAGGTCGTGTAAAAAATTCACGACGATTAGGAAGCTCGTTATTGAACAATTAACATTCACAAATTAAATGTTGTCTTATGGGAACTGATGTAACTTTGCAATAAGTTTTTTTTTTTAACCTCTCAATTTTGTAATATCTACAACATACTGAAAGCAACGGAAACAAAATGAAGTTTATTGATCATTTTTTTAAATTTCTTTCAAAAATTGTTCTTGAGGAAATATTAATTTTTCCAAAACGAGCTTCCTAATCGTCGTGAAATTTTAACACGACCTCTTAAATACTTCATACAAAAACATACCAAATGTTCAGAATTTTCTTATCATTTTTTATTTCAACCCCTAAGGAGGTTGAAGCAATGATGATAGAATTCTGAAAATTTGGAATGTTTTTACATGAAGTATTCAGGAGGTCGTGTAAAAATTTCATGACGATTAAGAAGCTATTTATTGAACAATTAACATTAACATGTTTCATAGGGACTCAACATCCTTAAAAAATGAAGATCGGGTTTGAAAAAGTGAGATCGTCAACGACCTTTAAATGTTTCTCGCCTTGTCGCCTGTAAATTTGGAAACAATCCATCGAGTCGTTCTCGAGATGTCATGTCCACCGACTTTGAAAACAGTGTTTTGAGAAAAACGCGTTTGAAGGTTGAAGTGCCGTATGGTCCTTACCGTCTGCCCGACCGACTGTTCGAGGCTGTAGCTCATTCAATTTTAGGGATGTTTCAATAAAATTTTCAGGGAACATAGCTAAAAGGTGATACGAACGGATAAACGGATTTTGGGAAAACGCATTTTTTGACCCACCCAGATAGATGTAGCCCGCTAAATCCACATCGCATATGGATCCAATTTTTATTTTCTATAGGCACCAAGTTAATATATATATATATCAGATGTAGAAGCATGAAACCGGAATTTCCCTACAGATGGCGTTAGCCATCAGTTTAGGGACCGTAAGACCGCTTCTGCAACACCATCATCTCCCTCTAACAGCTGACGAAGATTTTCAACACACAACAACCCAAGTTCCCTACACCGGTATATTTTTCTATAACCTTAAACATGTCGAGTTTTGTGCCTACGATCTCCGATTTGCGGACAGCATTGGTTTTCTGTTATCATTTGAAGAAAACTGCTGCAGAATCGTATCGAATGCTTGCCGAAGCTTACGGTGAACATGTTTTTGGTAAAACACAGAATCATACTTCTACACCTGGTAATCATGTACATTATGCTCCAATTGCTAATTGCTTGCAAAAATGGCTCTAATTTGCACATTTCTTGCTTTAACAAATATCCCCATATCTATAGCACCAATATATATTTTTTTTTACATTTTAAGGAACATGGCTTTGATACAACGAACACTCAATATAACGAAAACTCGGTATACCGAACTTCCCTGGAGGTTCGTTATATCGAGGTTCGACTGTATACGTAAATCGTTGCGCTCCCGGCTCTTACTAAAACATCCGTAACGGGGTCAATTTTCAATATTACAGATAGAATTTTTTTTCACCTATTCTTGAATATGTAAACTTCGAGAAAATGCAAGAAAAAAAAACGTTTTTTTTCACTCGTCACAGTGGTGTCCCGCCTTAAGCGGGCATATTTTACAAATTATAATAATCAATATTTGACACGTAACATTTCGCGAAGGGTGTCGAAAATAAGGCCGACAGAAGCTTGTCACGATATTAAATTTTGCATCGAATACGACGAAAATTCATTTTTATCATTTGATTTCTTTACTTTCGTTATCCAACGATGCAGGCTTCAGTCACATAGCCTGTCAAATAAAAAATCATTTGTCTTTTTCTCGTCAACATTGCTTATTTTACAATAGTAGCTGTACATTTTCCTCAAACAACTCACTGCACACTATTCCGACAAATCACTTTGTGCATGTAAACCGAGGAGTCACTTCTAATTCGGACGTAGGGACATGATAAAATAATGAAACTGCCTGACGTCTGCGATGCCCTGAGAAAGGATTGCCTCTGAGAATTCAACGGTCACGTACGATCAAATTTTCACTCCCGACGATGCTATTTCTCATCAGCCGTATTTCCCCTCCGAGACACGGATGACTCTTCAAAGAACTAAACATCCCTCCGCACGAGCCGCAAACTCTTTTTCGGCCTATTCCCGACCGAAGGGCTCATCCTTAAGGGGGAAGGTATTTTTAGGCGAAGAAAAAAGTTGCCGACCTTCATGATTTTTTTAAAAGGAAAGATTCCTACACTATTTTCGAGACTTCGTGTACGTTTTATTACTACTTTTAGACGCTAATGGTATTGTTTTAAATTAATTTTCATAAATAGCGAAGGTCTGGTACGATCTTTTAAACGGGTTGCGGTGGATGTTGTGAGACGACGTGACACGTAGCGTCGGCGGGATTAATCTGAAAAAAAAAAACAACGAAGATTTTTCTTTCACTAACACTCATACGCGGAATATAAACCAAGAAAAAGTAAGAAATGTTGAAAACCAATGAAATTCCACGCTTTGGAAAAAAAAGATTGAATTATCTGAAAAAAAATCCTACATTTTGCAATAAAAAAAGACCTTATTTAGTTTTCAAAAACTTTTAGGGTCATGTTTTAGACAATAAGGTTATAAAGATTTATAGGGTAAAGTGACCTTGTTTTGGCGCTCCGTTAATTATCAACACTTCCCTCCTACGTACACAGTGATCCTTAAATTGCCAATAATTGGACCCTCCTTGACACACTTATATTCGGCCACGGCTTTGGCACACTGGCAAGGAACATCCCTCAGGTGACACCCTTCGATTTTGTTGAAATTTGTATATGTTATAAAGCACCGAAAAGTAAGCGATACGTATTTTTTTTATCGGCGGAAAAACGGTTTTAAGGGGTGAAACTACCCCTCGAAAATAGGGATGTTTTTCGTTTTTCCTCGATAACGTTATCGTTCTCATATCCAATGCATAGTACACGAAAAAATAAACATTGTTGCAATTTGAATTTTTTTTACATCTCGCACCGTTAAAACGTTATCGACGAAAAACGAAAAACATCCCCAGTTTTGAGGGTGCGTTTCACCCCTTAAACCCTTTTTTCCGCCGATAAGAAAAAATACGTATCGCTTACTTTTCGGTGCTTTATAACATATCCAAATATCAACAAAATCGAAGGGTGTCACCTGAGGGATGTTTCTTGTGGGTCAATGTGACCCCGATAGTACTTCATCCACCCGCCCTGAACAACCCCTCGCTTGCTTTTTAGTGAAAAAAATCCAGTCTACACTCTTAACACTGCTTAATATGTTTGCAAAATTAAAATTCGGAAAACATAAATTGGAATCGTTGCGTGAAATTATTGAAAACTTTAAATTACCGGAGCATTTCATTTCACCTTCGTCCGCATCAAATTGACCAAGTGTGTCAAGGCATAGTTAAAGTGCCAATAATTGGGCACCTTACCCTACCAAATTTCATCAGATTCGGTCGATCGCTTTTTCAGCTACTCAAGTTTTGAAAATGTAGCTTAGAAAACCGTGCCACATCACCGCCATTTAAAAATAGTAGTAAAAAATAAAAATGTCATAAACAAAACATACCCAAAGTCGCAAAAACAACGAAGAACACTTTTTCATAAAAAAGAAGTCATGAAAACCAGCAAATTTTTTCCTCGCCCAACCACCCCCTTAAGACACACTATTTCCATCGCGTATACCGCTCGTTCCGCAAGTGTGCGAGCCTACGATAGCAGCGGAGTGTGCCCGGGGGGGTTGTTATACTCCTCTCGTTCTTCTCGCCATCCCCCGTGGGAGGGCACGTCAGAGCTGTCAAACGTTCGCGAAGCACGCGCGTGCACACACCCGCGAATAGGAGCTCTTCGATCGTTCCGAGGACCGATTACAGAGGGGCCGAACTTTTCAATCGGGTGAATAGTTACAAAGGGCGTAGGGAGGAACAAGGGTAGGTTGCGCGTGTTGGCGGGTTTCGTCGCGTTGCGTACGCCCAAGATGCACGAAGGTACGCACGGCGGAAGAACGCGGAATAGACGAATGTTGAACGGGGGGAGGAGGGGAAGAAGGGTGGTTTAAGAGGGTGGCGGCGGCGGCGCTCCCTTCGACGCCGGGAAACTGCGAATCCGGAATTGGGATCGATACAGCCCCGCTGGCCCGTATCGCAAAGAGGAGTCGACCGATAGCAACAACCTCGCGGGCTCTCTCCCTTAGTCCAGTTTTGCGCGTGTTCCTCGTACAGAGCAGGAGGGCGTACAAAACGAACAGGCGTTTCACCCTAGCTGTTGTTGTTTGTTTTAATTTTTCTTTTTTCATCATCGACGCGATCGATCGTGAACACTAGACGGCGATTGTTCGATTGTTCCTGTCGCAACCCCTTAACGCTCCATCGTACGGTCCCTTTTGCGAAGGACGAAGGGACAGTGGTGACAGTGTCGAAAAACAAGGGCGCGAACGCGTACTGGGTACTCAGAGTTGTCGTTAGCGTTGCGCAGCTTCGCCCTTCGTCCCTTGGACACGAACACATACGGAGGTACATTCGGCTGGTTCCTCCCTTGCAACGGGATATCACCGCGAAGGGGTTGAAACTGGTAACCTGTTGCCGTGGCGCGCACTCGTATCGCACAATCTCTCTGTCACGCTCGCTCGATCTGTTTCTATCGCTCTCGTGCTTCTGTAAACTTTCGAACGAACTCGCCCTCTCAGGACACCGGGGAACAGACATCACTTCGCGGTGCAGTCTTGAGCCTGCTTCTGGCGCTGTGAAGCCTCGTGGGGGAAAAATAAGTGCTTCACTGACCGGCAACTTCTACACGTCGTGACGATCTTGACACCTCGTGGCAAGAAAAGAACGAGGCATTTTTGCGATCTTTTTTTCTGAAGAAACGTGTGCTGGTTGTCAATTTTTTTTTTCGCGGTTAAGAGGGTGGCCTCGAGGGAAAATCACTGTGTGGTGGGTCAAAAAATATCGGATTTGCGCGATTTTTTTTAATGTCAAATCAAAGCACTTATGAAGAACAGAAAATACATTTTTAACGTTTGTTTTAATTTTTTGACATCTTTTCTGACGGCTGAAAATATCTTTGAAAAAAGGAGTCTCACGGTGTGGACGGTTGTGGCCGTAAAAGGTTGTGGCCGTCTAAAAGAAAATTTGTAAAAAGATTATGTAAAAGACTCGTATAAAGATTTAAATTTAATAAATTTAATAAATTCAATAAATTGAATAAATTGAATAAATTTTATAAATTTTATCAATTTTATAAATTTCATAAATTTTATAAATTTTATAAATTTCACAAATTTTATAAATTATATAAATTTTATAAATTTGCTTTTGGAAAAGATGTAAAAAGATTGAAAAATTATATAACAGATTTATAAAAAGATAATCAGTATGGAAGTCGCTATCTTGCTATGGAGATTTATTAAAATCAAAATTGAAAAAATGGCGGCGGTTTGAAAAAAAAGGATCGAATTGAACCAATTTTCTCCAAATTTTTTCGTTGAAAAAAAAGATGAAGATTTAAAAAAACGTTCGATAGCAAGACAAAGAATGGCGTGAAGAATGTTGTGTCAAGATTTTAGACAGGTAGCTTGAAAACTCTTCCTTTGAGAGTGTACACCGTTTTGAAAAACGACATTTCGAGAAAAACGCGTTTAAAGTTTCGAGTGCGCACGCCGTTGCTCGAATCACTTTCTCTAAGAAAGGCTTTAGCGACCGAAATTATTCAGATTTCACTCCAAAAAATGAACAGCATTTTCAAAACTGCCTTTACTATCGGATAATGCGAATAAAATTGATTTTTTTTTTAAATTGTACACTGTAATGATCCCTCAAGTATCTTTTGGAATGTTTATATTGAAAATATTTATAAATGTGGTAGAATAAAAACTCCGTTCGCGGTGCCCACTGCTGCTCGGAAACAAGTCGTCCGGAATTGAAATGGCAAACGCATTTGGTTTTCGCTTTACCTAGTGCTTGCACGAAGGGCTTAATAAAATATTGTTTTGTGGAAAAATTGCCGCTGTCCAAAGTAAAAGTATGTATTTTCGGTGAAAAAGTTCGTAGTTTAGGCGCTGCTTTCTGACATATAATAGAAGCTTGTAGAATTTGACGTCGATCGGTGCAGTGGTTTTTGCGATATCGTGGTCTTCCATCTCGAAAACGTAATTTTGAGAAAAACGCTTTTCAAGGTTGCCGATTTCCGGGACGTACCTATAAACGCCCCGTAGGTCCCTCAATTTTGAACGAATCACCTTGAAATTTTCAGAGAATATTTTTAAAACGTTATATTTTGAGAATCCGTCGAAAACCAAAAATGGATAATTTCAAAAATTTCTACTGAGGGTTACCCCGCAAGATCGGGTGACTCAATTTTTTGTTGTAATTTCCCAGGAAAAAGGAATTGGTGACCGTATTTTTTTTTCGACCCGCGATAATAGTTATGGAATGAAAGGCTGGTGGAGAAAAATACGCGATGTTTATAACAAACGCCCGGGACTACAATTAGCATAGTAAAACTGGCCATTGTTCATTGGCAGGACAATCATAATATGGCTGTCGCAATTATTGTCATCGTGCAAGTAAAGTGTTGTCGGTTATACTGTAATAGCCTTTGACACAGGTGTGTGTGTGAATCATGGACTTTTCTCTCAATCCGCGTCATACGAGGCAACTATTTCATACTTCGTAGCTCGGTATTTTTGGTGTAAAAATAAGAACGAGTAAAAGCGATGCACTTTTTGACTCATTTTTTTTCTTGTGGAAGTAGTAGTTTGAGGGAGAAAAATCAAATGATATTGCATTAAGAAAAATTGAAAGTGTATTTTCGAATCCTAGCCCAATATCGTTCGAATCATTTTTGCTAATTTCGGATCAAATAAATTCGCGAAACGCTTTCTGTGAGCCATTATGATTAGATGTAATTTGGTACTCTGATAAGGAGTGATGGAAACTGCTATTTGTGGGGGAAAAAATACGGGCCATCGATTCCGCGATTATTAACGATTATCGATTATCGCTTATTAATAATAACGATCGATATTATTATTGTTAATAATAATAATAATCGATTATTAACAGCATTGAACAAAATTTTCATTGATAATCATTGATCCGTAATGAAAGAATTATTATTTAAACAAAGTGACGCCGTCGTTGCGTTGCGAATCGGTAAAGGTGGTTCGCGCAACGAGGATAATGTGAAATAAATAAAAAATTACTTCTAGTATATTACCTTATACTAGAACTATAAATATAGTAATTACAAAAAGCGTAAGCTACAAAAAAAAGGTTTAATTGTCAACAAAAAAACACCTTTAATCATTGGTTATCAACAAGTCGATGAACATATAAAAAAAATCTTCCGACTATACCATAGAGAATGTTATAAACTATGCTCTGTCCGACTTCGAAGTGAATCGGACAAATAGATTTTGAGACACGACTTGCACTTTCATAAAACCGAGTTTCGAGAGAAACTCGAAAAAAGTTTAAATTTTTGGTATATTTGCAAAATATTTGTTGTAAATTAAAGTTATGACCCAAGGCGATAAATTCGGATTTTTTTAAGTTTCAAGATCATGCTGAAAGTTGGGACTCTTAAAGTTTTTCCATTTCGAGAATATAAAGTTCTTCTTCGTGCCTGATCCGGCGGGGCTCAACGCCGAGAGGTAGGATCAAAATATAAAAGAATCGTATATTTTCCTTCACGTTGATCCTTCGTATCGATACGAAACAGAAAGCGAGCGAGAAAGCGAGAGCGACAGGGAGAGATAAGTAAAAATAAGCTTTAATTTATCTCACTTCTACCAACGGCGATTCTCCTCAGAAACGCCGTGGTCTTGGAGGCGCTCATCAAAGTGCCGGACAAGTTGTCCGAGGTGTTTGGCGATGTTTTGGAGCTAGCATGTAGAGGAGGCACCGGGTCAGCCGAAAAAGCTGGCTCAGGTGCGGCAAGCGGTGCAACGGGTAAAATCGGTATGGTTACGGGGGTTGCCATAATAAAGGGACGTTGGGCCCAGAGGACCTCAAGATCACCGTTGTCCTCGGTAACGACCACCGACAGTACAGACAGCACGACTAGTTCCGAACAGGTACATCCAATCGTTTCCGCCTATATGCAAGATGTTAGGAAGGTCGATGCCTTAAGGGGGTGGGTGACCTATCCTTAAGGGATATATCACCTCGTTAGAAACATATCTAACCTGGGCTACTTCAGTCCCAAGTCTAAGGATTTCGAGTTACTATGGTAAGTACGATTTTTGGAAAATTTCCCACTATAAGGTACTAACTCGCTCATAATGTTCAAACTGACGATAATTGGTAACGGAAAACTTATTCGCGTCCTAGCTTAAGGTACATTCGATCAACATACACCAACACAATTATCTGTATCCACACAACTAAATAAATGGACGTGTTGAAGAATTGAAAACTTGTCAAGAAAAAAAAATACCTCTTATGTTAATGCTATTGAAAAAATAGCATTAAAGCCTTAGGCCACAGTAACGGGTATAAAATCACGTGCGAATTTAACAATTTTTTTCGTATGAAAAAGTCATTCACTCATTACATTAATTAAACATCTATTTAGTACGAATATTAAGCTGTTAGAATTTTTTTTCTTTTTTTCGATGTACAAGGTGGCCGATTAGTCGAAACTTCTCGAAACAGCTTTTTTCCAATTGGCGTGACAAATAACTTCAACAATTTTCCCTCGATTTGCTTCGAATTTAAAAGTTATGTTCCTAATGGCATTTCGCAGAGAAGTACGTACGGAATTTCTGATTAATCGAAAAGTTTTCATTTTACGAGCAGTCTATGAGCAGTTAACGATATTAACGATAATAACGAAGTTTTTCACGGAAAATTCATTTCTTAAGTTCAAATACCTACAACTTTTGAATAAAACAATATTTTTTAAATTCCGTACGTACTTCTCTAGGTATTCTAATGTAGATTGACGAGAATTTTTGTTTTTTGTTCGAGGTAAGAAATTGTCGATAAATGTTAATAAGTAATTGTTAATAAATTAGTAATAGTTAATAAAATAGTTAATAAAAGTCAATAAATAAATAAATATAATAAATTGTAAATGTCACGCCGCGAAGCGCCTAAAAAAAGATAACAAAAGAAAATATCAGTAGTCGGCCATTTTGTACATCGAAGAAAAAAAAATGTCTAACAGCTTGATATTCATACTAAATAGATGCGTAATTAATTTTATAAGTGAATACGAAAAAAATTGTTAAATTCGCACATGATTTTATACCCGTTACTGTGGCCTAAGACCTTAACATAAGCGGTAAACGAGTAGGTACGTAATTTTGGGAAATTTTCCAAAAATCACACTTACCATGATAACTCGGAATCCTTGGACTTTGGACTAAGGCAATCTAGGTTAGATACGCTCCTAACGAGGTGACGTACCAACCCCTTAAGACATTGCATCGACTTCCCTGACACCCTGTATTCCTCCACGATATTCCCGCTTTTCGCACCGAACTCGTACGCGAAGCATGGCCACGTTTGTTCAAAATACTTTTTTTCGGAAATTACTGTTTATTTAAAGGGGGCCAGGGAAGAATTACCGATTTTTATGGTTTTTTTAAAAGGAAATATTTCTTCACTATTTCTGAGACTTACAGTATGTTTTATTACTACTTTTGGCTGTTACACGGTATTTTTTTTTTCTAAGTTTTACTTGCACAGCCTTTTCGGCTTTTTACAAGGCTCCACTGTGATATGTCCACCGCTCTATACTTGTGCTTTCCCGCCATCATTCTCCCGGTATTCTTTTCAAGTTTTATTAATCTCTAAAAATTACGGCGTTACGGTTTTTTAAACGAGTTGCGGCGGATGTTGTCCGACGGCGTGACACGTAGCGTCGGCGGAATTAATCTGTAAAGAAACCAACGACCGTTTTTCTTTTTTTAACACTCATACGCAGAATATGAACCAAGAAAAAGTGAGAAATGTTGAAAATCCATCAAATCCCACGCTTCGAAACAAAAAGATAGAATTTTCCAAAAAAACAGCTACATTTTTCAATAAAAAAAAGACTTTCTTTTTGATTTTCAAAAACATTTGGGGTCATGTTTTAGACTATAAGGTTAGCAAGATTTTTGCCAAATTTCACCCCAATCGGTCGATTAATTTTTTAGCTATGCGTCACGCCAGTTTTGAAAATGCAGCTTAGAAGACCGCGCCATATCTCCGCCATTTTCAAAGACTAATGAAAATTAAAAAATACCATGTCACAGCCAAAATAGTAATAAAACATACCCTAAGTCTCAAAAACGGTGAAGAAATCCTTTCGTTAAAAACAAAATCATGAAAATCAGCAAATTTTTTCGTCGCCTGAAGGTATCTCCCCCATTGATACGTCGAATAGCCGGAGAGCAGACAATAATTAATGACCATCAACGAGAGATGGAACGTCAGGGAGAATGGATGAGAAGAGAGAGGGATGAAGACAGAAACTCGATAATTGGTGTACGGGGACTTGACAGACAATGTGCTTCTGACTTATTAACAGAAGATAGGTCAAGTGCGTGTCGAACCACGTATTGGAGCAGGATCCCGTGGCTCGCTGGTGCCACGCGTAATTGCAATATCGGATAGAAACTTAATTACTTTTGAAAAAAGTTACCGGTCAATCCCGGGTTCGTCCAACAACGTTATTCTACAAACAACGATAATTATCGATACTTGACTTGTGAAATGCTATTTTTATCAATTTTCAATCATTGGACTACGTAACTAAATTGAATTTAACATTTATACGTGTCAAACGACACAGACAGGAATTCAAATGAGTTGACGAATATTTAAGACCGTTGAAAACGACTGCCTCGTTATTTTGACCATTTTTCATAAACCTAAAAAGTTTGACATCATTTGACGGAGGACACCACTTTGACAGGCCGAAAAAGCGGCACTTTTCCGATTTTTTGGCCACTAGGCTATTTATTTGAGATTTGGAAAAAAAAGGTATGTTATTAAGCATAGATTGAAATTATTTCGTGTAAATTTTATTTAACAAAAATTCAAATAAATGACTGGATCGATAACTTGACAATAGTTGGTCTGAAAAATAAAAATAAAAGAGTTATATATGTATGTGGATGTAGTTCTCGTTGTGCGTAGCCGTTTTATCGAAAAAAAAGAAAATTTCACAAAATGACAAGTGCTGAAACAAAGTATAATTTTGGCGAAATGTTTACTAATACTCGAGGGCTTAAACATAATAAATTGAAAGAAACGGTTACGTACAACGATAGCTACTGGAATTGCGGATTTTTGTTTTTTTTTAAATTAAAAATCGGACCATCATAGCCAGAGTTATGATTCCGGATCGAGAAAAAGTCGGATTGATAAAAACGCGATTAAAAGTTTTAGTATTTCATACGTAAATCGTTGCGCTACCTGCTTTCACTAAATCGTCTGTCATCCGGTTAATTTTCAATACTTTAACTTGAACATTTTTTCACATGTTCTTGAATATGTACACTTCGACAAAATGCCAAAAAAATCGTCTTTTTTAACCCGCTACAGTGTTGTCCCGCCTTAACAGGGATGATACACGACGAGTTGGATGGACGTACTAAAAGTTCTGTGGCGATGAAATTGAACAACAAATACAGTCATTCTTAAAACGACTAATTTATTGGAAATTTTAAAGCGCTAGGGTTGACACTTTTTCAGGAATTCAATGCACTCGCCAAGGAACAACACCATGCTGTTCAGCCCTCATCAGCGATAGACACAATGATGATGAGCGAATCTGGTGGTACGTGAAAAAAAAAAAAACAATACGCAAGCATGCACATGCATCTATCATAAAGTTTCGTCACATGGGTTGGATGCTATTGCAAAGGAATCCTTTAACTTGAATTTCGTTCCGATGTCCCTTACCGTTTCCGAACTTGTTGGGGTTGTTTTTATTCAAAATGTTGCATACGACTTGTTTTTAAAAGTATTTAATTAATGTAAGAGGTATTTTTCATTTCCAATGTTGCTTGGTATGCCCTTTCGGACTTTTACGATCCGACCTTTCACTTTTGAGTCACTTCGCTATTTCCGGTTGCCGAGATATCCCTTGAGGTGTCGTCAACAGCGAATTTTTATCTATGTCATTGTGTTCAACATTATTTGCGATTTAATTGAATCTATCGATTCAAGTATAACATATTTTTAAGATACAACTAATTTTATTTAAGGTTAAGCTACTTTAACATAGGTGTACACGAAATTTCATTAAAAAATATGAATAATTAACGAAATTATGAACAACCCCGTGAAGAACCTTTGAATGTGAGGGACTCAACGGTGTACTTGATTTTGGGCACCCTATTGAACTAAAACAAAAAAATAGTTTTTTTAGGTAATATTAGGCGAGCTTTTTTTTCATCAACGTGTTTCAATAATGTGAATATTTGTAATTTTTTTCGATTTTTCGAGGAAAAATTACATCGGAATTGTTAAGGACTTTCACGAACTCGAATATTCAACGGTTAACTGTTTTTCGTCTATAATCGAGTAAAAATACATCCTAGTATACTGGTAAAATTTCAGGCCAAGATATCGAACTTTTAACAAAAAATTACGACTCTAACAATCGTCTTATTTGTACAGCGCTTTATGGAGATTACGCACTGGCCACATTTCTATCTAATAATTTATACACTTAATAACTCTGGATGCCTGATTGAAACTGCTAACGGGTGTAAAAAATCAAAAGGTCCGTAACGACAATAAAAACAGGGGTCATCGAATGTTTAAAGAAAATATCAATGAAAAACTTCGAAAAATATGACTAGCAGAAGAAGGTTCGTAGCCACGACGTTTCAGAGAGAATGGCGAAGTTTCTTAAGCTACTAAATTTGCGCGGAATTTTTCGTTCCAGTTTATCATTGGGTATGATAATTGATTGTCAGTTATTTTTACTAACGAAGAGCCTTTCTCATACACCCACAAAATACGACCATTCGCGAGAGGAAAACCTTAATAACTAATTTAAAAAATGTTAGGAAGAAGAACGTCGATGAAGACTAAACAATTATTACACTAAGTAAGTGTACCAAACTTTGAGTGAAACCGTTCGTTAGATGTCGAGAGAGCGGGTACACAATTTTTGAAAAACGATTAAAATAAAAAATTTTCATGGAATTAATTATTTGCAATTGTTCTGGAAAGTTTACTATGCAGGTAAATAGAGCTCATAAACATAGATTCGAGAAAAACGCGTTAAAATTTTTCCTAGCAATTCTATCGTTGCGATCATAAGCTTACCTTCAATCTGCGATTCCCGCCTGATATGTTGGACCTCTCTCTTCGATTTGATTTGTCTCAAGCGACGAACGAGTGCTCATCATATTCGCAGTCGCTTAACCCCTTAAGATCCTTCCAAAACAAGCTCAAAAAAACTTCTTTCGACCTAACATGTCCCGAAAAATATATTCGTTGATTTTCCAAATGTGCTTGTTTCCAACGCACGTAAAAGACGCTGACTACGCGACGGGGACAAGCCTGGCCCAGCCACGAATGGCCGCGGCCAGTGGACTCGCTCAGTCCGGTCAGGGATGTCGTTCCCTAACGAGAAACGCTTCGATCAGCTCCCAAGGTTCTTCGGAGGCTGGTGGATCACCATCTGGAGTTGCGTCGATTCATCGTGGATCTTCTTCACCCCGGATCAGAGCCTTCGGACCTGACGGCCGTCATCGCCAACCGGATTCTTTTCCGACAGCATCTTCCTATCCGCCATCGAGAAGTTCCAGGTTTTAATTCCAAAATTATAGACCATGATCTTTTGACGCCTGCATCGTTCGAGCAAAAAGTTATGACTCTCTTGACTCGCTTCATTTGGCAATTGCGTTTTGTGGATCCAAAAACGGTATAAATGGTACATTTTTTTAAATGGTAGATGTGGTCAAAATATGGTGAATTTTCAGAAGCGATTTTTTTTTATTTTTTATTTTTTTTAATGCCACGACTTCCTATTGCCCAATATTTTTCAAATTCGTATTTGCCAATTTAGTAAATTTGATAAGATTTAGTAAAATTTAGCAAAATTTAGTAAAAGTTAGTAAAATTTAGCAAAATTTAGCAAATTTAGTAAAATTTAGTAAAACAGTAAAATTTAGTAAAATTTGGTGAAATTTAGTGAAATTTGGTGAAATTTAGTAAAATTTGGTGAAATTTAGTAAAATTTGGTGAAATTTAGTAAAATTTGGTGAAATTTAGTAAAATTTGGTGAAATTTAGTAAAATTTGGTGAAATTTAGTAAAAATTGGTGAAATTTAGTAAAAATTAGTCAAAATTAGTCAAAAAAAAATTAGTCAAAAAAAAGTTAGTAAATATTTAGTAAAATTTTATTTTAAAAAATGTAGTATTTAATACACTTTAGTAAAATTTAAGAAAAATATTTAAAAGTATCGTAGTTCAAATCAGCAAAAAAAAGGTTTCGCGACGTTGAAGAAATTCCGATGTTTTTCAACTATGCAGGCTTTAATAGCGACCATTTCCGGTTCTGATTGGGCTTCTCAACTCTTCACAGGATAGAATGATGCATTTCATCGTCCTGTTGATACCCGCAACGTTGTTTTCATTCCTTTTAAATTTATCAATTTTGTAAAAATAGGAATTCGAAATTCCGTGAGATTCCTACCGAGATTGCTAAATTTTATCTCGATGTATAGTGACATTTGAGGATGCCTGCATACTTATTTTTCAGCATTTTTCTGGTGTATACCAGATATACACACCATAAAAATGCTGAAAAACTTGGAATTTCTAAATATTAGTGCACAAGCTTTAATCTAGATATTCTCCATCGTTTTATCATTGATACGTCTTTTTCCCTGTTTTGCCCGATATATTTTCATCGCTATTTTTGAATATTGCTATTTCCGAGCACAAAGCTATGCCGAGAGAAGAGGAAGCGTAGGTTTTGCTCCCACGTATAGCCGTTCGACCTTAATTGTACAGTCTTTTTCCTCGTAGACATTATATCACCATCCTATTAAAGGGCATCCCACTTACAATGGAATCAACAGCCTTCTAGTTATTGAATAAATAACATGTTTCTAAATTATGATGTTATACTATCAATCATATATGTATATAAATGAAGAGATTATCTAATATATATTATATACATTGTAAGGGTCAAATATATATATATATATACGTATATATCGATTAGGCTAATATGCGAATTTATCTAACGTACATATAAATGTACCTGTTCCGCCTGAGGGCGACTTACGTACCATTTCTCGTTTGCTTAAGGAGTTTCGGGACAATTGACGATATGATTTAAATTTATACAATAAATTCTTTGTCATTCGCTGAATGCACCCTCCAAATTTTAAGACGATCGTCTACACCGTTTCTATAAAATTGACAATTGAGGAAACACTTTTTTTTAATTTACAAATGAGGAAACCCTTTTATCCCTCTCTGGAACCCCATTTTATGGGTCAGAATGATGAATTTTATATCAAAATTAAATATTCTTGAAAGTTCACACTATAACAATATGCGAAACAAAACGATTTTTTGGCGTTTCCAGAAAGGGATACCCCCTCAACCCCTTCGTTGGCAGAGAGAATTCGACAAAAATTTTACGAATCTGAACTCAAAATTCAGGAATTTACAATGACGAAGAAATATGGCGAATGAAAATACAAATAATACAGATTGATTTCGATGAAACTCGGTACTCGAGCTTCATATATTTCCATCTATTTATTGTATTATGCTCCATGTTATTGAATTCACCCAGAAAAATGCCTTCATTTTGAGTTCAGCATCACACTCAGCGTCCCCGAAAACCCCGAGTACCAAGATTCATCCAAATCGAGCTCTTTTTTGCACTTTCGTCCGCCATATTAGATCTGCCATTAAAAATTTATGAATTTTGTATTCAGATTCGTAATAAGCGACCTCGAAAATCCCAGAGTACCAATTTTTATCTAAATCGAGTAAAATTTTCAATTTCGGTCCGCCATTCTAGCGCCGCCATTTTGAATTTTCAAATTTAAAGTTCAGATTCGTAATAAGCGACCTCAAAAATCCTGGAGTACTAATCTTCATCTAGATCGAGTGAAGTTTTTTATTTTTATCCGCCATATTGGCGCCGCCATTTTGTATTCCCAAATTTTGACTTTAAATTCGGATTCAGCGCCTGGTGAATCTATGGTGCATTTTCAGAAGTGATTTTTTTTTTTTTAATGCCACGACTTCCTATCGCCCAATATTTTTCAAATTCGTATTTGCCAATTTAGTAAATTTGAGCAGATTTAGTAAAATTTAGTAAATTTAGTAAAAGTTAGTAACGTTTAGTAAATTTAGTAAAAATTTAGCAAAATTTAGTAAAATTTAGTAAAATTTAATAAACTTTAGTAAAATTTAGTAAAATTTAGTAAAGTTTAGTAAAATTTAGTAAAATTTAGTATAGTTTAGTAAAATTTAGTAAAATTTAGTAAAATTTAGTAAAATTTAGTAAAATTTAGTAAAATTAGTAAAATTTTGTAAAATTTAGTAAAATTTAGTAAAATTTAGTAAAATTTAGTAAAATTTAGTAAAATTTAGTAAAATTTAGTAAAATTTAGTAAAATTTAGTAAATTTAGTAAAGTTTAGTAAAATTTGGTAAAATTTAGTAAAATTTAGTACATTTAATACAACTTAGCAAAATTTAAGAAAAATATTCAAAAGTATCGTAGTTCAAATCAGCAAAGAAAAAGGTTTCGCGACGTTGAAGAAATTCCGTTGTTTTTCAGTCATAGTTATGCAGGCTTCAATAGCGTCCATTTCCGGTTCTGATTGGGCTTCTAAACTTTACACAGGATAGAATGATGCATTTTATCGTACTGTTGATACCCGCAATGTCGTTTTCATTCCTTTTTGACGTGCGGATTTTTGTGCTGGTTCCCGAAGGTCCCCGTCGCCCGCACGTGCAATCTCGCTGGACGCGCGATGCGCGAGTCCCGCTGGTTTCGCCGGAAGTGGCAGCGGAACCGCCTCGCCGTCTCAGACCTCGCTATCCTCGTTGGCGACCGGAGGCGCCAGCTCGTCCTGCGGCTCTTCGTCGATCGGGCCGTTGAGATCCGTTGCTCGCTGCTTGTCTCCTCTTCTCATTCCTCCACCTACGAGTTCCCTCACAAGGTTGGTCGCACGAAACCGCTTGCGCTTGCCGATAACACCATTCGCTTACAAATGATTATCATTGAACTGGAATATTTACTATTGGATTTAAACATTACTATTCGACGGGGATAGTAAGTATTCAAAGTGATCTTGTTACGAAAAGTTACGTTGAATGTTGCCTTTTTACTTTAACGAAGTAATATTAAGGGGTTGCATCTACCTGGAAGTGCGAAAAAAATAGCCAAATTCCGAATTTTTTTTCTGGCGTACCGTAGGTGAAAAAGAAACGCATTTTTTTTAACACAAAGGTACATTTGTTGAGAGCCTTTAAAAAAATCACCACAAGATACAGGAAAACAACAAAAGCATGGCCGCCGAACTGAAACTCGAGCATGCAAAATCCGTGAGAAAAGTCGTCATTTTTACGTGACTATTAAAAAATGAAGATCGATTTTAATAAATTGCGATTTCCGCTAGCAGTCGAGATTTGGCAGCAAAGAAACGATCTTCCGTTGTGGAGCAGAAAAAAATCGTCGACTTTTTCAAAAATAAATAAATAAAAACTCAAAGACGTACGAATGTTCATTATATTTAAATACCAATTTAACTTCGTTCTATATAATTAAATGACACAATGGTTATTTGCCATTCGCCAAAAATGTACTTGTATTATTAGTAGATTAAGGGGGGATTGTCTTTTTTTTCGCAAAATTTACCGCTTTTTGGGAATTTTTTTGTGAAGAAAGTATACAACGGAAAACTTGTGAAACTTGGCATATAGTTTTATTGATCTGTTTACTACATACAAACAAATTTTTAAACAATTTCATCAAAAAATCCGCCTCCCACCCCCCTCGACGCGCGATGGTCCTTTTTTGATGGTGTGCACGATTACAGACGTTCATCTTGCAACAAAAACCCAAAAAGCATTTTACTTTAGACACATATAGCTATCGTTCGATGAAGGGGAAAAAAAATTGACGATTTGGTGACGTTTTGAACTTGAAGTATCGATTTTTCGAAAAAAATTGATCGATTTTTTGTTATAAATAAAAAACTATTAAACGTATTGCTTTTTTGCTTCATCAAACGATAAAAGGATGTCAGCTGAGCATTCTGTCCAAATTTGAAGGCAATCGGTTGAATAGTTTTTGAGAAATCGTGCACACCATCAAAAAAGGATCATCGCGCGTCGAGGGGGGTGGGAGGCGGATTTTTTGATGAAATTGTTTAAAAAATTTTTTGTATGTAGTAAACAGATCAATAAAACTATATGCCAAGTTTCACAAGTTTTCCGTTGTATACTTTCTTCACAAAAAAATTCCCAAAAAGCGTTAAATTTTGCGAAAAAAAAAGACAATCCCCCCTTAATGTTCGTTGTATTTTTAAATATATATTTTATCATATTGAAAGCATCAAGATTTTTTTTGCTTTTGGAATATTGCTGTTCGGTTATCCGAATTTTCGATTATCCGAAAGGCGCCCGGCCGACGGATGGAAGCTGTAGCTTGTTCAATTCCAGAAATATTTAAATGGCATTTTCAGGGAATATCGCTAAAAGGTGATGACATCGAATGAAAATAATTTGGAAAAAGGCAATTTTTGAATCCCCCTAGGTAGGTGTAGCTCGTCGACTAATCGAAAAGTGTTCATCACGGGTGAAGAACATCTTTTGTATATAGTACTCGTATTCTTAGAGCAAAGCAAAATTATAGTTTCTATTATTTAGTACTTTCTATTCTGAACAATTTTATTTCGATAAATTGGTAATATAAGTTGGTAATTGGTAATATAACTTGGTAATTGGCTGGTTGCTATGAAGGTGGCAATCGCAATAGTTTTCCTTAGACAATAGCTCATCATCAATGCTTATACTCTCAATAGATCGCATTGTCGAAAAACAAGTAATTTTTGTTTGCTCTTAAATTGGTGATTTTCTATATGCTTTTTCGTCGTCATAATTCGCATTATGCAGCTAATAGTATATAAGCAATGAGAATTTTGTAGCTCGATTTCGAGATACTAGTTTTCTAAGGGAGGACACCACTGTGACTGGCCGAAAAAGGGTAGTTTTTCGAATTCTTTTGTCTACTAGATTATTTATTTCCGATTTGAAGAGGAAGCATGTTGTTAAACAAACTTTGCACTTATTTCGTCTAACTTTTTATTAAGAAAAATAATAACATTAACAACGTTGTTGAGATATAATAGTCCTCTGTATGGAAAATGTGGTCGAACGGCCGGACCGATAACTTGACAATGGTTGATCGAAAAATAAAAATAAAAAAGTTTTACAATCTATATAAATGTGGTTCGCCTTCTGAGTAGTCGTTCTAAGTAGGTTTGAAATAGTATAATTTTGGCGAAATTTTTACTTACATTCGGGGGCTTAAGAAATACTAAAAAGAAAAGAAAACAGTTGCGTGAAACCATCCGAGTAGTCGTTCGAAGTAGTTTAAAAAAAGTATAATTATGGCGAAATTTTTACTTATATTCAGGGGCTTAAAAAATACTAAAACTTGAAGAAACGAAACAGCTAGTGAAACGATAGCTACTGCATTTATGGAAATGTCGGTTTTTTTAATTGACGATCGGAGACTTATAACTACAGTTATGATTTTAGCCAGATCGAGAAAAGTCGTTGATTCAAGTAAAAAACTTGATTTTTTCACATATTCTTGAATTTGCATACTTCGAGGAAATGCAAAAAAAATGATTTTTTAACCCGTCGCAGTTGTGTCCCGCATCAAGGGATTAGGCTACTGTGGCGAGCCGAGAATCAAGGTTATAAAAAACACTTCGAAGAAATACGTAAGATAATTGAAAAATCGTTTGGACATTTATTTGTATGTACATTAAAAAAGCTGTGACCAAATGCCATTAAGGCGTTACCCCCACTTGTAGCGCAAAAAAAGGCCTTTTCATGAATTTTTTTAAAGAAAACTACAAAACTTTTTTAATCGATCAATATACCAACTTAAAGAACACATCTTGAAGAACTTTCAGTAATTTTTTTATTGAAAAATATTACATTGTTTAGTGGCAAATGGCCGTCAATGAAATAATGTTTTTATATACACGGTTTGCGGTGACCAGCATTGCGGCGAAGTGGATCATCTGAAAAAAAAAATGCGGATGGATTTAGTCAAATATAAGTATAAACTAGTCTTTAATCGAAGGATTTTAAAAAATATTCATTTTTCACAAAATGGCGGACAGTCAAAGTTAATGGTTCGATTTTAACGAAAAAAACGGCCGTTTTTTGGCTATAAAACGGCCATTTTTTTTCGAAAAAAAAAATCGAACGATTAAAGACTACATTTTTATGTATTAAATAAGCCTGCAAAATTTCAAGAAGATCGGTTCATTAGTGTTCGAGTAATCTTGGTCACCGACTTCAGAAATGCCATTTTGAGAAAAACGCGTTTAAGGAAGCTTTCCAGTGTGACAACCCGAAAAATCGCTGTTTTTCGCGATTTTTTTTTTTAAAGAAAAAATAATCTAATCGGTCTGGTTTTTTTAATATATTAATTGGGTATTGAAGAATACAAAACAATTTTTTAAAGATCGATTTATTTATTAATTAATATCTATAAAAATGATGAAACAATTGTTGCAGAAAATGCACTTGGATGTGGTGTCCACGTTGGGGGTCACAATTTTGATCTGAAACAAAAAACACAAAAAGATTATTGATCGGTATATAATTCGTGGCTTTCGTGCTATGGAGGCTTTTTTTTTTTTTTTTGCAAAAATTTTTTTTGGCAGTTTTTTTACAAAAAAATAGGAAGATATCAAAAAAAAAAAAAAGCTTCCATAGCACGATAAACAATGAAGTTAAGAATATTGTGTAAAAAATTCAACTCGATAGCTTTAAAACTCTGCCCTCCAAGTTGGACACCGTTGTGAAAAATGCTGTTTCGAGAAAAACGCGTTCAAAGTTTCGCTGTAGCTGTAGCGCTCCGTTGCCTTCTTCCAAGAAATGCTGTACAGTAACCGAAATAATCTGAATTTCGGCATGAAAATTTCAGGGAATATTCGGAAGAGTGTATACTATTCGATAAAGCAAAAAAAAATCGATTTTTTGAAAATTTCACACTGGAAAGCTCCCTTAAAGTTTCAATTTCAGTTATTCAATTCACGGATTCTTCTCTTTCAACGCTCATATCTCAGTCAATTTTGTTCGGATCGACTTGAAATTTTCAGGACATATTCTCAGATACTTATACTTTAAAAAAATGCATTAAAAAAAAACGATTTTTTCAAAATCGCAAGTGGGGGTAACCCCTTAAAAAATTTTAATACTTGAAAAAGTTATAAACGTTTTTTCCAATGGGATCATCGATAAGATTTATTATCCATGAGAAGGTGGAATTGTGGTGAATAAGTGGAAGGTGGAATAAATCGTCAGTATTTACCACACAGCGAAGCCGCTGGTCCAGCACCACCGGCCTCGCCGCTCGGTGCTTTGCAGCCCGATTTGTATCAGCGTCAAGACGGGCCGCTTTTCTTGAGCGCTCAGAGCACCACTACCGGAAAGAGCATGGGTCGTCTCCATCTTCGGTTGAAGTACGACTTCGATAGATCCGATCTGCGGGTTCACCTGATTGAGGCTCACGACCTCGCTGGCAGCGATCAGGGCGGCTTCAACGATCCCTACGTCAAGCTCACTCTGACCCCGGAAGTTGACACGAGAAAGAGACAAACCCCCATACACCGAAACAATCCCAATCCATTTTTCGACCAGCACTTCAAGTTCCCAGTCAGCCACGAGCAGCTTCAAGAAAAGACTCTCCTTTTGCAGGCAATTTTTTCAATTTCTGTCCAATCTTGATAGTGCTCCAGTCGTGAAAGAGAGCAGAGTGTATTCCTGGTATCCGAAAATCGATCATGTTGAAGTTTGCATCGTTGCAAGGCAACAAAAATTTAATTCTTCGTAACCCCTTCTTAACCCCTATTTATCTTGCTCTGATTTGAAATCGGAACCTCACTCGGGGGCTCAAGATTTGGAAATTCAAAATGGCGAACAAAAATCAAAAACTTTACTCGATCTAGATGAAAATTAGTACTCCGGGATTTTTGAAGACTCTAATGTTGAGGATGTTAATGTTAATTGTTCAATAAATAGCTTCTTAATCGTCATGAAATTTTTACACGACCTCCTGAATACTTCATGTAAAAACATACCAAGTTTTCAGAACTCTATCATCATTACTTCAACCTCCTTAAGGGTTGAAATGAAAAATGATGAGAAAATTCTGAAAATTTGGTATGTTTTGTATGAAGTATTTAAGAGGTCGTGTTAAAATTTCACGACGATTAGGAAGCTCGTTATTAAAAAATCAACATTTCGTTGAGAACAATTTTTAAAAGAAAGAAAAAAAATGTATCAATAAACTTCGTTTTGTTTCCGTTGCTTTCAGTATATTGTAGATATTACAAAATTGAGAGGTCAAAAAAAAAACTTATTGCAAAGTTACATCAGTTTCCACAAGACAACATTTAATTTGTGAATGTTAATTGTTCAATAACGAGCTGCCTAATTGTCGTGAAATTTTTACACGACCTCTGAAATACTTCGTACAAAAACGTACGAAATTTTCAGAATTTTATTATCATTCGCAATTTGGGACTCAACATCCTTAAGCGTCCAAACCAATCACTGCACGTTGCTTCCGACAGAGCATCGTCGCCGTAAGTCTCAACAATAATTCTGTGTGCTTGAGCTGCAGATTTTTTTTAAGGGGTTACACCACTCTAGCGGCCGAAAATACGGCCTAACTTTGACGATTTTGTTTGCGAGTATAATAAGGGAATGGAAATTCTTTTTAGAGGGATTAATTCAGCATACATTTAAGTATAGATATTTTTTATTAATTATTATTCTTGTACCAATGGCGGCGGGAGAGCCGATCTTCGAAATGATCTTTTTCAAAAAACACCTCCAGTAGCGGACAAATTTCTCGTGAAATGTAAGATCTGGAACAAAACACTGCATTTTTTTTAATCTACATACTATTGGCTATAGAAGTACGTAGGGATTTTTTGTTTAATCAAATTTTATAAAAATTGTGCACTTTTGACCAAAAAAGTCGATTTTTTGCTTAAAAAAAGCAGTAAATTGTTTATAAAATAAAAATTTTACACTAAATCAAAACCCACCCCGTCCCCTGTACTTCTATGCTATTTTGAAGCTACTGTCAAAGTTTCGAACTGTTCCATGCAACCATGTTGAAGTAATGTGTTCGCTAAGATTGAAAAAAAATGGTTTCAAGAAAAATGCATTTTTACGATGATAAAAAAATGTAATAAAAAAAAAGATTTTTTCAAAGTCCTGAAGTGGTGTTACCCCTTGATAAAGTAGTGTAGCAAAGTTCCCCGCAAATACGCTTTTTTGGCACGAAATTTGACATGTTTAAACAATACGAAACAAAAAAAAGTTGTTTACACTTCGCCGAAATGACATGTACTGAATTTCCAACCATTTTAAACTATGCGCACGCCGTTCTGGTGGCGCCATCTGTTGGCAAACGGCGAGAACTTGTTCAACGTCCTAGAAAAAAAATCGTTGCGCTTCAACGATGCAAACTTCAACGTAATGTCAACTTCAATTGGAACCACAGAAAAACAACTAAGACCGAGAAGCTTGTTGCTTTTTCCAACTTGCTTTTGTTGCCCGCAAAATAAATGATGTATGTAATTGTTCTTTTGTGAAAAGCTCAGGTGTTCGACTATGACAGATTCTCGAGAAACGACGTTGTCGGCTCTGTGAGAGTCGCGATGGGCGAACTCGAGTTCGTTTCTTCAACATCCTCGATCGAAGTGTGGGGCGAAATTGCACGCGAGAAAAAGCCACCCGAAGAGATACAGCAAGTGCTTTTGTCGCTCTCCTATCTGCCGAGTGCTGAGAGACTCACCGTTCTCATTCTCAAAGCCAGAAATTTATTTCCATCTCAGGTATATTATTATGTTTGGAGTACAAATAAGTCTCCGCCGTTTTTTAAATAAAAAAAATGGACATTCATTGTCAAAGAATGTTACTTTATGTTTTATACAAATTGAAATTGCTTGTTGAGTCATTCCTAATGTAAGTGCAAGTTTTTCTAGCGTTTGGCACGAATCTCCCTCCAATAATGCTTCCAATTCCGCGTCTTCGTACACTTTCGGCCTTCCTCTGCGGTCTTTGTCTTCGACGTCGAACTCACCGTTCTCAAACTTTTGAAACCACTCACGACCACGTCGCTCACTTAGAGCAGCCTTGCCATATGCTTCTACAAGCAATCGATGCGCCTCAGCTGCAGATTTCACTGCAGGTTATGGTCTTGCCAGATGACCAACCTTACGATACGACGTTTTACATCTGACAATGTCAACCATAACCTCCCGGTGGGGCCATCTTTTGTCAAACGGCGGAAACTTATTTGCACTTTCAATACTTACTGTCTATATTACCAACGGGTATCGATATCATCGATAAGTCGATAGACACTGACATTCATTGGAAATCATATTCGGCAGCCGGACAAAGAGATCCTGGATCCGTTTGTCAAGGTCAGCCTGCTAACGGGCGACAAGAGAGTGAAGAAGAAAAAAACAGCGGTCCGAAAAGCAACCAGGTGTCCAGTTTGGAACGAGGCAATGTCGTTCAACGTGTCGGCCGGGTTACTCGCCGCGTCAGCCATTGAGGTCGGTTTTTCGTATAAAACTCGTTTCACTTCGCTCTTTGTTACGTTCAAGTGACTTTACTACCTTGAAAATGATTGCTCGAGTGCTCAGAAATAGATGTAGGATCAAGAGGTTTAAACAAAAATATATTTTGACACTTGGAGTAGTTTTTATTACTATTTTTGGCTGTTACATGGTATTTTTTATTTGATTAATCTATCAAAATGACGGAGGTATAGTCTTCTAAACGGGTTGCGGCGGATGTTTCCAGATGGCGTGACACGTAGCGTCAGCGGGATTAATTTGAAAGACAATGAAGATTTTTCTTTCATTAACATCCATACGCAGAATATGAACCAAGAAAAAATGGGAAATGTTGAAATTCGATAAAACGGTGAGGTTTGTGACAAAAGATTGAATTTTCCGAAAACAATTGCTACATTTTGCAATAAAGAAATACTTTTTTTTTATTTTCAAAAACATTTAGGGTCATGTTTTAGACAATAAGGTTGGAAAGATTAGTAGATTTCATCGGAGTCGGTTGATTATATTCTTAGTTTTACGTCACGCGAGTTTTGGAAATGCAGTGTAGAAGATCGTGCTATACCTTCGCCATTTTTAAGGTTAATCATTTTTTAATACCATGCAATAGCCAAAAGTTGTAATAAAACATACCGTAAAACTCGAAAATGATGAAGAAATCTTACGTCTGAAAAAAATAATGAAAATCGGCAATTTTTTTCCTTGCCTAAAGGTATCTCTCGCCTTATAGAGGCTGGAGCGGTCCAGATGAATCAAATGACGGTTTGTGATTTTTTTTCAATGAGCCTCGAAAAAAATGCGTACGAGGGATAGATATATTCTGCAGATGCTAATTTTTCGTAAAATATATGATCAGAGGGCAAAGGTAAATATTTTCATATTTTTATCACGCGAATAAGAAAAACTTGTGCCATTACCAACGTGAAAAAGTATAACATTAGCGATGACAGGTTGAGAGGTTGGCAGCAATGCTCTTCATTCGCCAATCAAAATTCGCAAACTTGAAGCAAACTTTGATGGCTCAATATCGAATATTTACGATTTACGACGGTCAAGATGGGGATTTTTTAAATAAATGTTTTCTAAACCGGTGCGATGGTCTAGTGGTTAGCGTGCTTGCCGCTAAACCTGCGGACCGGGAGGTCCCGAGTTCGAATCCCAGTCGCCGCGTACAATTTCGTCATGAATCGTTTTTCTTCAGCATTTCGGCGAAATAAGACTAGTTCCACGACTGGGGGGCGAACTTTTATGACCGGCTGTTATTGGTTATAATAGGTTTTCCGCAGTTTCCCGATACCCATGACAGAAATGTCACGAGGGGGCGACGATAAATTACGATACGCAATATTTCCCTTTTTTTTCATCTCTGGTGTTTTGTGGTGAAAAAATGTCAGAAAATTCGTAAAGTCTCAGTATAGTCTAGACAATAACATATATTTTTATTTTCTTTTAAATCTTGTATGGTTGCTGAGGCTCCAGCCTCCGTGAGGGAGACGTAAAAAGACTTCGAGCACCTCGACTATGTTCAATATAATTAACACGAATTGAACGAAATGAAACGAAAAATTGTTTTACAGAATTCTCCTTCTGCAATGCACCGAGAAATCGCTTCTTCTATAATGTTCCCGTCAACAGAAAATTTCATCGAAACACGTCCAACGCGCTCAAGGCGGGTGATACCTTTAGGCGAGGAAAAAATTTGCTGATTTATATGATTTTTTTTAAAGAAAAGATTTCTTCACCATCTTTGATACTTAAGGTATGTTTTTATTACTACTTTTGGCTGTTACATGCAATTTTTCTCATCAATCTTTAAAAACGGCGGTGGTATGGCACGGTCTTTTAAACTATATTTTCAATACTGGCGTGACGTATAGCTGAGCAACTAATCGACCAATTCTAACAAAATTTGGAATAAATCTCACCAACCTTATTGTCAAAAACATGAACGTAAATGTTGAATTTTTTTTTGTTCAGTATTTTTTCATCGCCAAATGTGGAATTTTTCTCAAAAAATGCAATCTTTTTTTTACAAAGCATACCATTTCATCGATTTTGAACATTTCGCACTTTTTCTTGGTTCACGTTCTGCGTACGAGTGTGAATAAGAGAAAAAGCTTCGTTGGTTTTTCTTCAAATTACAACGTCCGTCGCAACCCGTTTAGAAGACCATACCTCCGCCATTTTCAAAGAGTAATAAAAAAAGTAACATGTAACAGTCAGAAGTAGTAACAAAACGTACCCTTAGCCTCCAAAAGAGTGAAGAAGTCTTTCGTTTAAAAAAAAGCATGGTAATCAGGAATGTTTTCCTCGCCTAAAGGTATCTTCCCACTTGAGTGTTGAAAAATTTCAAGCTGATGCAATGGGTTGGCTATAATCGTTCTGATGTCTTGTCCAGGTGTGCGTTTTGGATTCGAGCAGCGAATTAATCGGCGGAAATGCGATTCTCGGCTCGTGTATCGTTGGACCTGCGACCGGAGGTGGTGCCCTCGAAACCGAAGCGGGTGTTTCCAACCAGAGCCGGGAACACTGGTTACACATGACCCACTCGCCGAGAAAAGCGATCGCGATGTGGCACACGTTGCATTAACGCGAGAATCGAATCAGCGCGTGCTCGCGGTTTTTCTACGTTAATCCGCCATTGGTTCCCTCGACATCCGTCAACGACGTACCTGCGTCGAAAATAACACGAGGATGAACATATTTTGATAGCACTGTTCCAATCGACAAAACCCAAAATCGTCACCCATTCATACGGTGCCGCGGTACGCGGAATCTTTTATTGTTCAACATCGTTGCACTACAATTACATTTTTAATATCATTGGAGTACATTTACATTTTTAATATCATAGCAGTGCAATTGCATTTTTAATATCATTGCAGTGCAATTGCATTTTTAATATCATTGCAGTACAATTGAATTTTTAATATCCTTGCAGTACAATTGCATTTTCAATGTCATTCCAGTACAATTGCATTTTCAATGTCATTGCAGTACAATCTGCCGTTAAATTGCGTCGTGATTCTAGATTAATTAGGTTTGTCGCCATGATTGACATCTTGAGTTAGGCTACTGCTAGGAGCCGAAAATCAGAGTTATGTAAAGAAATTAACTTCAAAGGAATAAGTGAGATGATTGAAAAGCCGTTTGGACTTTCATTCCTACGTCCATTAAAAACGTTGTGCACCAAATTTCCTCAAAAAGTATTAATAATTGACGAAGTTATAATCTCATGATTTGAACGTGAGAGGCTCAACGGTGCACTTGATTTTGGTCATCCGGTTGATCTGAAACAGAAAACGATTTTTTTTCTTAAAAAACATAATATTGGCTAAAACTTGACCGAGCTTTTTCGTGATCGTGTCAATCATTTAAAAAAACAATTTCTTTCGTTTTTTTGAGGCAAGATAACATCAATTTTGTTAACTAATGAAAAAGAAATGTTAAGAAGAAAACTGTCGCTCAAGACTAAACTGCTATTACACTGAATAAGTGTACCAAATTTCAAGTGAATCCGTTCATTGGATGTCGAGAAATCGTGTACACCGTTTTGAAAAGCATAGCTTCGAGAAAAACGCTTTTGAAGTTTTCCTAATTCTATCGTTGCAATCGTACCTTTAATCTGCGATTTCTGCGCCATATGTTGGACCGTCCTCTTCAATTCGAGTTACTTAAAGCGACTATCCATTATTTTGTTCACAGTAGCCTAACCCTTCGAACACTTTCTTTCCTTTCTCTCCATAAAGTACGATTGTAGCGAAAAAAGGATTTGATCACGAATTTATAAATATTCCAGAATTCTATATATAATTGTAACATGTCTGATATTTTTTAATCCGATATCGTCACTTGTATCTCCTCACATATTTTAGTCCGATTTTCGCACAAATGTCCGGGATAAACGCATCCCTCGAAAAATGAACTAGGTACACGGATATATCGCGACCAACGGGGTGTCGTACCGCAATAACATATCAAACGACATTACGCAAATTTTATGGGTGCGCGTGTGTACGTATATACGTATATACTTAATTACACATATATGTGTATATATATATATCTATATATAGATACACACGATGCGAGATGAGCGCACAATTATATCCAGAGTAATTATATGAGGTTGAATGTTATTGTCGTACCAGTTAGTTTTACCTGAAGCCATTCGAGATTCTATGTGACATGGAGGAAAAGTATATATACTACAATATATACATATATATATATATATATATATATATATTGACGCCAAGTTATCCTGAAACTTGGTTAATCGTTGTTAACAAAGTATTTATCAATTCTTGCGTATTATGGAAGAAAAATATATAGATATATACGACAATTCATGGAGTATTTCACGTCTATTGGACCAGTTTTTCCCGAGAGCTCAGTGACTCGAATCTTCGTCCGAAATATACGTTTGTTCGTCGCACAGTGCTACAATCGCAAAGGACAAAAAAAGTAAAGCTTGTCCGTTTCAACTGAACTAATATCCCTCAGCATCACCTTATTTTCAGAAGACATCAGTCCATCAAATTTTACCGTTTCAAAATTGTCACTCGAGTGAGCACGAAGTTAAACGTGAACTTTTTCGTTCTTTCACGCGGTTTTTCAAACCACTCATTAGCGTGAAGAAAAAATAATATCACGCGAAAGAATTGTACTTCGTGTGATGATAAAACAAAGTACCCAGTACGGACGAGGATAAGAATTACTGAGCATCACCGCAAAAACTTGTCACTCGCGATGTGAAATAGTCCATAGGTATGATGATATATAAATAAATATCGTCGCAATATCGACGTAAAGAGGAATATGTGAAAGCGATCGGAGAAAGGAAGAATCAACAACGCACTCAGCCAAAAGACACGGGGGCGGTGCAAAAATTGTACGCTTATCGTTGCGCTTTACTACAATCTACCGTACCTTATTACCGCGTGTTTCTAAAATAATTCAACAGATACTTGGATTAAAATGAACACTGCAATATATTTCAAATATATATATATACATATATATATATATATATATATGAACATAATTATCGTGAGACAGATGTTCTCGAATTTATATGAAACCGGTTTACACGTGCATGTACAATATACACATGAAGAAATCTACGACGATCATACGGGAGAAAGAAATAAGAATAAGAAAATTGAACGTGGTATATGTGTGTGTAAGCTATTCGTCAGGTGTCGCGTTCGGCCATTATTTTCGTGTCACGTACGACTCTGCATGAAGTGAAAAATGGTTTGTAACAATCCCCCTCGGATATTGTGAATTGCTCGTTGTACAAAATGGTGGGATATTAAAGAAACTTTTCTGGCCGTATCGAGAAAGGAGCTGCTTATTATTCGAAAAATGTCCCGTTATTGTAGACACCATAAGTATGTACATATACATAAATCTTATCGAAAAAGAGGTTGCTCTCGTTTCGTAATATCGTAGTATCTTCGCGTATATCCAAATGATACATAAAGTATAGGAAAAATGGTCGCTCGACGTTCAATGTCGTAGCTTCTCACGTGCTCGTCTTTTCGAGCGACCTTCGATCGACGCTTGCACATCACAATCGAACGTTACATTTGTGGGATAGCGTTGCCACCGATGTGAGTGAATCGACTTGAGTTGGAGTCTCGAAGAGAGCTCGTCGTGTTATTTCGCTCAAAAGACCGAGTTGACGTTTTTCGTGACATTATCCGTCTCTTTGATATCGACGAAATCCTTGACTCCCGCTGGACGAACGGAGAGACCGATGCTCACACCGTTCTCGTGCCAATTGGCCTTCAACACGACGCAGCATTCTTTACCTGGAAATTTATGAATTCGAGTGTTAAGGAGGTTGGAACGTTTGCGACGATGCAAGAGTGCATTAAAAAATAAATATATGTTGATGACCAGACTATACTGAATCTTTGCGAATTTTTTTATTTTTTTTTCAACCACAAAACACCAGAGATAAAAAATAGTTTGAGGTGTTCGCGGAGGGCCGTATTTTGCGGCGGCATAAGCAGGGCCCTTCCGAATCATCGGTAAATTATAGTGGCGCTTAATAAAAAAAAAATTACAATCAATTGTTATACGGAAGGATAAAGTGGTGAATTGCGTGCAAGTTTAGTAGATTCAGCCGTTTTGACATTTTTTCTGAAACGTCACGAAAATTCATTGCCTACTCTCGTTTTTTCAAACTTTATCATTGATATGTTCTTTAAACATTCGGCGACCGACTGTTTTTATCGTCTTTACGGAATCTTTAGATCTTTTTACACGCGTGAGCAGTTTATATCAGAAATGTAGAGTTATTGAGTGTAAATGATTAGAAAAAAAGGTGGCTAGACCGTGCTCCATAAAGCGCTGTATAAATGAGACGGTTTTTAGCGTCGTAACTTTTTGTTTAACATTCGGTAACATGGTTTGAAATTTTACCAGTACACTGGGATGTGTTTTTACTCGATTATAGAGGATAATCAGTTAATTGTTAACTACAGTCGAACCTCGATATAACGAATCTCTAGGGAAGTTCGTTATATCGAGGTTTCTTTATATCGGGGAAATATTCGTTAAAAATATATATATTAGTTCTATAAATTTAGGGATGTTTTTTAAATGAAGAAAGGTCTTAATTAGAGCATTTTCTTTAAACAATTAGCTATTAGAACATAACGTATATTATTCTGTCGTTGTATCAAGGTTTCGGGTGTCTATCGGAAGGGAATGGACAAATCTTCGTTATAACGAAGATTTCGTTATATCGAAGTTCGGCTGTATTCGGGTTCGCGAAGGGCATTTACATACCTTTAAGTATGTAACTTTACGTGCGGTTAGATAGCCTCTATTCACGCTACGGGTGATGTTATTTTTTTGGCTATTTAGCACCACGCTAAACCAATTCTAGCAACCAATTAACGCAAACTAAATCTTTGTAAATATTTGGAAAGAAAACCGCCCGATCTTGCCTATCGTAAAGCATATATATTCAATATTGAACCATCAAGGTTTGATGAACGATTACAAATCTTGGCTGGCGAATAAAGAGCATTGCTGCCAATCTCAATGTCCGCGAAGTTACCGTACCTCGGCAACACTTAATATTAATTAACGGTAACGATAAATAATCTCGCGACATAAATATAAATAGGCATAATTATAAATGACTCAAAATTTCATTCTAAGTTGTATAATATACTTTGAAAAAGTATAAAGAGAACGCCAAAAAAAATCCTCCGAAAGCATTATCGCTTGTTTTTCCATATTAAAACTTCTCAGGAATCTCAAAATATTTTATAGTCTACTTAGAACTATTATATTTTTCTATTTCTATTTTCTATTATACTTTTCAATTAAAATTTACAAAAACTGTGAAATAACTTTTTGTAAAATAGCCAAGCAAGTTTACTAGAAATGTTGTAAACAAAATTGTTATTATAAATTACTCAAAATTTCATTCTGAGTTGTATAGAACATTCACTGACGCAGTTTAAAAATAATAATAATCATCGATAAGGTTATACTTTTTCAAGTTGGTAGTTACACAAAAGTTTTTCATATTTACGTAATAAAAATACATAAATGCATAACTTTGCCCTTTAATGATATATTTCACGAAAAATTAGCATCGACAGAATAAACCTATACCTCGTATGCATTTTTTTAGACTAATTGAAGAAGAAACTCATAGACCGTCATTTTACTCAACTGGACCGCTCCAACCCCCTTAATTCGTGCGAAATTTCTTCGTCTATGAAGAAACAATTGGCACGGAGGGTTCGAGAAAGGATTGTAGGATTTTCTTCCATTGAAATTATATGGACATCGAACCATATCACGAGTCTCGATCTCAAGAGTCGCGTCCGAAGGGCGTCCTGTTAAGGCCTTAGGCCACAGTAACGGGTATAAAATCATGTGCGAATTTAACAATGTTTTTTTCGTATGAAAAAGTGATTCACTCATAAAATTAATTACACATCTATTTAGTATGAATATCAAGCTGTTAGAAAATAATTTTTTTTTTGATGTACAAAATGGCCGACTACTCGAAACTTGTCGAAGCAGCTTTTTTCCAATTGGCGTGACACATAACTTCAACGATTTTCACTCGATTTACTTCAAATTTAGAAGTTATGTTCCTAATTGCCTTTCGCAGAGAAGTATTCATTTCTCAAGTTCAAATAAGTTCAGAGAAGAATTCATTTCTTAAGTTCAAATACCTACAACTTTTGAATAAAAAAAATATTTTGTTTTATTTCCGTACGTACTTCTCTAGGTATTCTAATGTAGATTGACGAGACTTTTTGTTTTTTGTTCTAGGTAAAAAATTTTGGATGCTAAATGTCACGCCGCGGAGCGCCTAAAAAAAGATAACAAAAGAAAATATTAGTAATCGGCCATTTTGTACATCGAAAACAAAAATATATTTTCTAACAGCTTGATATTTATACTAAATAGATGTGTAATTAATTTTATGAGTGAATCGCGTTTTCGTACGAAAAGAAAAATTGTTAAATTCGCACATGATTTTATACCCGTTACCGTGGCCTAAGGCCTTAATTTTATGGTGGACTTATATGATGGCCCATGGATCTGATGACATACCGAGTTGACCGCGCTCGTGAGCGGCCGCGAGTTGATTGACGACGCGCCTCTCGACCTCGTACTTGATGGATCGCGCCCCGTAATGTGCGTCGTAGCCATCCGCCAACGCGGAGAGTACCTCCCTGTCCCACTTGAGTTCGATCCTGTGCCTGTCGCGGGCCCGAGCCGCCCATGCCTCCAATTCACGGGCAACGAGCTTTATCAGCTCGTCACGAGAGAACGGAAGAAAATACACGATCTCGTTTATTCGACCGAGAAATTCGTCGCGTCGAAAGTGTTGCTTCAGTATAGGCCGTACCTGTGCTCGCGAACAATGGCAAAATATCACCGTGAGCTCGAAGTGCCTGTCGAAAGCAACGCGACGAAAGTCGTAAACGTACCACTTGATCCTTGAAACGTCGTGATATTACTATGCGCTCGGGTTCGCCCTCGTCATTTCCGGTTGTTTTGTCCAATCGTTGTGTCAACAAACGCTCCGCTTCGGCCCTCAACTCAATCGCGTACTGGGCTATCTCTTCGCTCGCCAAATTCGACGTCATGATGAATATCGCGTTTTTGCACTCGATCGTTTTGCCCTTGCCGTCGGTCAAGCGACCCTCGTCGAACAGTTGCAGGAGTACGGTCAGCACGTCCGGATGTGCTTTGTCGACCTCGTCGAACAGCACCACGGCGCTTGGTGACTTTCGCAAAAGCTTCGTCAGCTGTCCACCCTCGTCGTGGCCCACGTAACTGAAAAGAAGTAACGAATATTTTTCTTCAGCCTGTTTCAGCGCGATTCGCTACGAACGTCACGGAAATCGTGAAATTATCGAAGAAAATCTCGTTTGTTCCGAAGTGCCTGGCGATTATGATACTGAACTTTGCATCGTCGGAATGCAACAGTTTCATAGCCGAACTTATTTTTTTGGCAGATTTGTGGCAATAAAATCGGCCAAAGGGTTTTCGGAATCCATATCCGAGATCTACAGGCCAAATTTGCAACACAAGATGCATTCGAACGATGCAAACTCTTATCGTCGATGCGGCGATAAGAGGATCGTCAAACGTAAACAGTCGTGTAGTTTAGTGCAAATTTCTGTGATACTATGATAAGTATTAGTACAATATGTGAGTCGGGTCGGTACCAATCCGAAATAACGCAATTTGGTTGATGGCAAACGTATTTTAAAGGCAGGGCACATTTTAATAGGCGGTTTCATTTTCAAAGCTCTCATCCATGCCTCTAATTGATCGGTTTTTTGTACATTTCCGAAATAATTTTTATCGCGAGGCTACGTATAATTGTTATTGAAGGCTTTGCCCCGAATGTACTTTGATGTTCCGCCACCAGATGTCACATCGCCATTTGACAGATCCCAACAGAAAGGCTCGAAGTTTACCCTGGTGGAGCCCCGATCAATTTGGCAACCTCGTGCTTCTCCTGATACTCCGACATGTCCAGGCGTATGAACGCGTCCGGCTTGTTCTTGTGAATATACGCGGCAAGCTGTTTCGCCAATTCGGTCTTCCCAATCCCGGAGGAACCCAGAAATAGAAATACCAACGGATGCTCCTCGTCTATCCAGCCGTTCTCTTTTCTTCTTATCGCTGTTGGATTTCGCCACACCGAAAGCACGTCAACATTTTATTATAGATTACAATGGCCGACGGCGGAATGAGCTTAGGAAACAATTGATTCAGGGGGCAATTACTCACTCGAAGCCACTATCGAGATAGGGCCCTCTTGTCCGACAATGTGACGCTTCAAGCGCTGTTCCAGGGGAAATCTCCGACGTTCTTCCGCCTCCTGGAAACGACGATGTGTTTCGATGAAATTTCGAAAACCACGATTTCTCGTGCAATCGAAAACGCTTTCTAACAGGCTACATATACCTAGGTGGGTGAAAAAATGAATTTTCCAAAAATAGTTTTATTCGATCGTCAGTCATCGAGGCTCGAGTGTCAATTCATCGCAACTTTGTTAAAAATAAATTATTTTAAGGGATCATCACAAAGGAAATTTTTCAAAAAATTGATTTTTTTGCTCTATCCGATAGTTTAGACGGTTATAAATGTGCTGTTTACTTTTTGGGGCGAAATTCGAATTTCAGTCGCTACAGCCTTTCTTAGAGAAAACGATCCGAGCAGCGGCGTGACAACTGGTGAGACTTTAAGGCTTTAGGCCACAGTAACAGGTATAAAATCATGTGCGAATGTAACAATTTTTTATCGGTATGAAAAAGTGATTCACTCATAAAATTAATTACACATCTATTTAATATGAATATCAAGCTGTTAGAAAAAATATATTCTCTTTTCGATGTACAAAATGGCCGACTACTCGAAACTTCTCGAAACAGCGTTTTCCCAATTGGCGTGACAAATGAACAATATTTTTTAATTCCGTACGTACTTCTCTAGGTATTCTAATGTAGATTGACGAGAATTTTTGTTTTTTGTTCTAGGTAAAACATTGTGGATGCTAAATGTCACGCCGCGGAGCGCCTAAAAAAAAGATAACAAAGAAAATATTAGTAGTCAGCAATTTGGTACGTCGAAAAAAAAAATATATTTTCTCACAGCTTGATATTCATACTAAATAGATGTGTGATTAATTTTATGAGTGAATCACTTTTTCATACGAAAAAAAATTGTTAAATTCGCACATGATTTTATACCCGTTACTGTGGCCTAAGGCCTTAAACGCGTTTTTCTCGAAATTGCGTTTTTTCAAAACAGTGTCCACTCTCAAAGGAAGAATCTTCAAGCTATCCGTCTCAAATTTTGACACACCATTCTTTATCTTGCTGTAGAAACGTTTTTTATCTTCATTTTTTTAAACGAAAAACTGTCGAAAAAATAGACTGAATTCAATACTTTCTTCAAAACCGCCGACATTTTGTCAATTTTTATATTAAAACAATCTCCATAGCAAGATAGCAGCTTTTGTACTGATTAATAATCTTTTTACAAATGTTGTTTCAAATAATATTTACGGCCACAACCGTAAACACCGTGAGGACTCCTTTTTTTCAGACATTTCCAACCGTTAAAAAAATGTAAATAAAAAATAACGTTAAAATTAATTTTCTGTTTTTCATGAGTGATTTCATTTGACATTAAAATAACTGATTCGCTTATTTCAACCATCGAAGAAAAAAAACGCGAAAATCAACTATTTTTCGACCCGTTACACTGTGATGATCGCTCAAGAATCAACGATCGTCGACGGCTCGTATTCATTGTTAAGTTGAAATTCATCATCTGCCAGCGGCCATGTTTTTGTTTTTTTTTTTGTGATTTTTTAAGACTCAATGTAAATCTCAATTTCAATGACAAAAAATGCGTTTCTTTTTCACGAACCGCTACCCAGCAAAAGAAATGGGAATTTGGCAATTTTTTCAGGCCTCTGAGTAGATGTAGCCCCTTGAGTTCCATGTGATCGAAATTACCATGGCCTTTCGCATTCATGAAAAAATGTGCGCTAAGAATCAGTGGGTAACGGAAATCAAGAGACATTTGGCCAAAACATTGTCGGTTGGGAACGACCAACGAGCGATGGCAATCGTTATTCATAGAATACCGACGGAAGTCCTAGTCACCTTTTCACGAATAATTTCGTCGTATTTGTGAGCATGCTGGACGAGCAAGTCCTTGATTTCGCCTTCCCTGGCATAGTCGACCGCCCGATGGCCCGTTTCGTTCTCAATCGTCGGATTAGCACCACCGTCGAGTAGCGCCTTCACCGAGTCTTTCGAATCTGCCAAGACCGCGTAATGAAGAGCAGTGAAACCCTTGAAAGTTGCCCGGTTGCTCAAAAAATCCGCGAACTCTTCCTCTCGCTTCACCAGAACTGTCGAGACAAGATTAAATTATTGAAACACGGGTCGACGAGAGAAACTTGCTTCAGCCGTATTTTTTGCGACGCTTGGCAGCTTCTCGCTGTGGTAATCACCGTCCAAAGAATGCAGGCCTTTCTCCATCGCTGTTTTATACACGTTGACAAACTCATCCCCGGCATTTGGATCGGCGCCTTTCTTCAACAAAAGCTTCACCGCCTCAGTTCTCCCGTTGATCGCTGCAGCCTGTAGCGCCGTCCAGCCTAGAGAATGTCTCGTGTTGACATCCACACCATCCGCAAGAGCCTGCAAAATGGAAAGCCATTGGAGAATAACTAACTGACCCAGCGTTTGTAAGTCTGTAAAGTCGGCAAAGTAAATACAAAAATTAACTTCTTTAATCGTTATTACGCTACTCAAAAAGTTAACTTCGTTAATCGTTGGCCCTTTGACCACACACTTCCGCCACGAACCTCTGACTCCATGTGGGGTCGATCGGACCCCAGACGTTTTTCAGATCGTTGTATTTCGGTACATATGCATTTTTTGTAGCGATGTTTTGTGTAGCCAATGAACCTTATTTTATGGCCCAAAGTTTATATTTAAAGAAAAACAATAATTAGTTGCCCAAACATTCGTTCAAATTGGAAGATGCGTTGATAAGTACGAACTTGCAGGAAAAAGATAACGAGGTAAAAACGACCCAGTCCGCAATCGGAGGGTTGAAGCGCTAGTTTCGTGAAAATTTGACGCAAGTTTAAGTTATCTGTTGAAATTAGCACTTTGTGAAATTGTAGGTAATTGTTATTATGTTTTACCTAACACTTTTTTTCAAAGCAATCAGTCAAATAAGAATTCCATAGTTAGATTAATACATAAATACTTTTTTATATCAACATGGGTACATAGCGAACATCAGCTATTTTTCGACCCGTTGCACTATGACGATCCCTTAAGATCCTAAAGCTAAAATTTTGGGGCTTCATAATTTACCTTCTTCAAGTCATGAATGAGGCCGTACTGAGCCGCTCGCAAGAAATTCTTTTCTGTAAGCATAGAAACAAGTCAGAGCTGATTATTTAGCCACAGAGCTTTTTAGCCGTGCGGAAATCGCCCAAAAGTCAAACTTTCTACAGACTGAAAAAGGAATCTACTCGTCAACAATTTGTTTGGCGATTATTTATCAGCGGATGACACTATTTTTCTGGAAATAGGAAAGAGTGCCGTTTTACCTTTATTGAAATTAGGCCCTTCGCAAACTGCTCCAACGAGTCCTATCCCACTGAGTAGAAACAATGTTCCCAATTTACCAGCCCGAAGCTTTTTGTCGTTGCCGCTGCGACCTTCGTTGAAATCTCTTCCATGTGGATGATGATAACAATGCTCGTTCATTCGCATCGATACAATAGTTCCTAAACATTGTTCGTACCTAATCGGCGATTTTGACAATTTTGTGCGATAACGTTGAAAGCTGGTAGTATAACCTCGTTTGTTTTGAATACTTCTTTTCACGGAATCAGTTGTTGATTCGGGGTGAAAATTAACATCGGCGAAATTTATCGCGGCTCGGGGTCTTTGAGCTATCAGAAACCGAAAATTTGGCCTGTACAAACGTGACATTTCTCTAAGCGGCCGAAAAATAGCGGGTTATCGATGATGACATTCCTAATGTATTCATGCGTCAGCTTTGGTGGTACTGTTTGTCGCGCACCGACCTAACGCGTTATATCGCATGGTTGAGAGTATTGCGATTTCATCTGTAAGACTTCTCTACGCGTCTGCACGATCGTCATGACAACGGCACCGGCTGAAGATGTTCGTTGGATATTTCGCATCGCTTTTTAAGGGATAACACCACTCTCGGATTTTGGAAAAATCGTCTTTTCCGCTTGAAAAATACTTTGGGCTCATAAAAACAAGATGCAATTGGTCCTGTAGCGAATTTTTTTTTAAGTTCAATTGTCGATTTTGGAGGACGAATTCAACGAGTTCAATTATCGATTTTGGAGGACGAATTACTCGAAGACCTTTGTATGGAGCGATTTGAAATTTTGATAGTAACTTCACAATTATATTCTCTATGGAGAGTACAGTACGTGATCGTTTTTTTTTTTTTAATTAAATGTAACCTTTTTTTAAACAATTTGCTGCTTGATTTTTGGGCAAGAAATCGATTTATTTCTTTCACGGTGCGCCATTTTTCAAAATTTGATTTAAAAAAACGTAGTCCCATAGCTAATAATATATAGATTATAATTCTTTTGGCTTTTGTTCCAGGTCTCATACTTTACGAGGAAATCGTCCTCCCGTGAAGCTATTTGTAAAAAAAACCCCGTTTTTCAAGATGCGCTCTGTCGGCACCATTTTGTATGTAAATTATAATAATTCGTTTTATTATACTTCAGTTTGTGTTGAATAAACCCTCTCAAAAGAAATCCTATTCCTTTTTTCATACACCCGAAATGTTGTTGACCGAAAAGGTGATGTTATATCCCTTAAGTATAATCCTCTCGATACTAAAATCGACATGCTCGTAGATTATTGAAATGTATACCACCAAACGGTTAAGGTAGTACTACTAGTGGATTGACAAGTCAACAGAAAATCTGTAAATTTTTTAATCTGAAAAAAGAAGCGAAGTATGACACATTTAGGTTCAATAATAATCATGATACGGAATAGAATAATATTTTAGAAGTGTATGTAGTAGCTGTGTGTATTATGTTATGAAAGGTGAAGTATTGAGGTGGCATTCAGATTTGACTTGAGTTTTTTCACCGGCCGCGGTTCATAATTCTGGCAATATCCGTGGCGACGCTGTACTCAAGCGACTCAGGTGCTTCCGGTAAATGTCAGACGTGTGTTTGTTCACCGAGGGTGTAAGCGTGCGTGAGTAATGTGTGCAATGTGCGTAATGTACTTCGGTCTTACATACATTGTAACAGATATGGATGGACATAGCATTCGTTCGAATCTCGGACGTAATAAAATTGCGTTAAGAACCTACAACTTTTTTTGTTGCACTCAAACTGACCGGCTCGATTTGGCCTCGCACGGCACGGTCTTACATTAAGGGGCGTCCATAAATTACGAAACGCAGAATTTCCCAATTTTTTCTCCCCCCCCTCCACGTAACAGAAGCGTAACGCCTGGCTTGAACCCCCACCCCCCCTGCCGACTATTTCGTTACGTAATGGGTGCTTTGTCGTCAATAATAGCGTTTATTTTTTCAAAGAAATAACTAATTTTGAAAGGATGGGGTTTATACTCATTTTCTGAAGTGTATATTCATCTAGTTTTATATCAATTTTTATGATTTTTTAAAAATTAGCCCTGATTAGGCGACGAAATTTTTTTCGTTTATTGTCCCATCGATCTCTATATGAAAGGTTATCTGTAAATAAAAAGTCAACAATTTATCGATATCTATACAAATGTAACTATCGTTATGCGTAGCCGTTTTTTATTTTGGTTTTTTTTACAAAATGCTCACTGTTTGGACATTTTTTTGTATTTTCAAGGCCGTCTTGTGTCCTCAAGCAATCTTTAAAAATAGTAGAGATCAAAATTTAAAAAATCGGCCACGTACAACCTTAGTCACTGCGATGACAAAAATGTTTTTAAAAAATTGAAAATCGGCTAATAAGTTTTTGAGTATTCACTAAGACAAGGTCGAAAAAAGTAGTTTTGAAAATATCGCGATCAAAGTTTTCGTTCCGTTTTTCTTGATATAAAGTTATGTTTTTTTCTAGAATATTGATACTTACATTAAAGTGATACATGAACGATGAGTTTTTAATTTTTTAACTTGAACATGCAGAAATTTTGCTATTTCCGACCGTTCTGACATCGTGACGTAACGCAAATCTCGACTCCCCGCCCCCCTCGCGCCGCTGCCCAACACGTACATAGACCGTAACGTTCACTTAACGTGCACTTAACGTGATTTTTTCGTTTCAATCTACGGCCACAAGGTGCGTGACAATAGATCAGTACGATGTGCAACGAAGACAGAGCACGGGACAAAGTAGCAGTTTGTCTCTTTTTCTACCACATGTCACGCATGCGCTGTAACTCCATTACTCTCATTTATTCTGTTTCGTAAACAATATTTAATTTACGGACGAAGAAAGTACAATTACACGTTCTACACGATCAACGATAAGGTTTGTTCGCGCTAGCTACACTTTCTACACTTTGACCAGATACAGTAATAGAAAGTCCGCTGGAGGTGTAAGAAGTGTAGAAAAGTGTAGCTAAAACGAACAGACCCATAACTAACTAATGAACGCGTAATCCGATTTACGTAAAAATGTAAACTGAACACTTGCAAAATATCATGGGCTATTCTACTGTGAAGGATAAATAAATAAACTATTTTGTCATATTTTTTTTTTTTTTGAAAACTGTTGAATGTCTCGGTACAATTCTTTTTTTGGCACTGTAAGAAGTGAGCACTTTCCCTTTACCGTTTTGTATCCTGTTTTACACTTCAGTACCGCACATCCTATACCCATCTTGACGATATGGAAGATCAAAATTAACGTAGGCGAAAACTGAGCGAACGTGTTTATTTTTTCGCTGTAGTATTGAGGTTATGTCACGCACCGGGCGTCATCATACCGATCTATAGCAGCGACGCGCAGTAGCGTTGAGGTGAATGAAAAACTTACTCAATAATGGTGCAAATTCTATCCATGGCAGACGCGGCTAGCGAAAATTAGTCGATTCAATCGATATCTGCTCGAAATGTCCCGTAACCTATATTTTTTTATGAAACATACGTGACCGCAACAGTTTTCTTGTTATTTATCGCTTTCGCATAGCTCCGTTTCTATTCGCGAACTATTATTATTTCCGTCTCAAAGTTCGATCCGCACGGAGTCCCTGCATGGTGTGGATTTAATGCATTGATTTCGTGACTCAATTACTATTGTATTTATTATGTATGTCTATACCACAGCATACAATAAAAATCAATTTGTTTTCTCATGAAGAGGTTCGTGCACATACTACCTTAATTTAGGATGCGTCAACTGTACAAAAATCAACTCGTTTCACAACATAACTTCGGAGTTTTATAAAAGTTTAAATTTTATTCATTTGGTACCATGACACCTCGTAAACACTAGTTATAAGGCTGTAGGTACCAAAATAATACTTCGATTGAAATGAAACACTAAGAAAACTAGTATTGAAAATGTCAAATCAAGCGGTTTCTCTACTACGTTCATTAATAATACTCGAAAAAAGATGTAATTTTTGAGCCATTACGGTTTGTTTTCGGAAATTAACGAGACTTGTAGGTTAAACGTGGCAACGCCGCGTTAACGGCTTTGTCGAGTGAGCCACTCACAGTCAAGCATTAACAGGCGGGTATTTCAAATTCGGCGCGTGCTTAGAGTACACAGTATTACAGCATTTGAAATTTATAATAAAATGTGATTATTCGTCTGCTCGACGTTTTTTTTACGTTTTTCAGTTTTTTTCGAAACAAAAACTCTTTTTAAAACGTTGCGCGCTGAACATTTTTTCACCGTGTGAATAACCTGAAGGCGACGACCCTTCAGCGATAGTCAGTCGTGCCAATGGCAAAAACGGTCGCTATTGCCAAATCTATCTGCTATATTTTCTTGAATATAACTGAAAAATGTTTATGTTTAATTGCAAAAATGATAACTACTGACATCATTTCTCGGCATAGAAATATTTTCTAACAATATTATCATAGTTGCATATTGCCCAATAATAATTTATTCGTATGTAAAATTTTATCCGCAAGCAGTTGGCTAACAAGGAACAGAATCGAAACTCCTTGAAGATCGTCACGATGTGAAGTCGGAAGGCATACGCGCTTCATTCGGCTTCCGGTGATACAAATACGTCATTCTCAATTTTCGATGTGACGGATTAGAAAATTTTGAATCCCACACAATGAGATTTTGCAATGCTCGCGAAGAAAAATGAAATATCGTGAACCAGTAAAGTGATTTTTATTGACAAATACGATACCATTGACCGATTTAGCAATAGTCGGTAAGGTCAACAAATTCAAATATTATTCCCATTGTAGTAGACTAGTCAAAAGATCAACTATATTTTGGATGTGTATCGTTCGTGAAGATAAAATCCGATCCTAGGTAAAAACTATGATCAAAATGTACAACGTCCTTGAACGTTGGACATATAGCGCGTTGATCAGCTCTATGGAGACCTGACCTCAATGACTCTACGCTCAATAACTACTTTTCGATTAGTTTCAATGTCACCTCCCAGCTGACTTGGGCTTTCATACAGTTGCACTATCATTTAACTTCGGCTAACCTCAAACACGTTGAAAATTTCGCTATGACAATGCGATTCATGTATTGGCGCGATTCTTTTTTAATCCTCGACATAATCGATTGGATCGTGGTCGCTCGGTTTCCTTAACAATTCGAAGCATGCGACGACCATATTTATTTTAGGCAATCAATACAAATGTATTTTCGCTGATTGAGCGGTTATGTATCATTATTTTCTTCGCAAATCGCTTTTGTTTATTCATAATTTGCACTAAAGTTTTACCTAAAAACGAAATTAAACAACTTTTCAACACGTACAACCGAGCATTTGCTCCTGAAATAAAAATACGCGCGTTTCATCCGAGTATAATTTTTTTCGGAAAATGTCCAAACTCTCGAGTCACCGGAAATGAAGATCTTACGAGAGGGAAGTGAAGTCCGAGGGAACTTTTACCTATGCAAAAATATATCGAAAACTCATTAAAAATTTAAAAAAGCGCCATCCAAAAATATATCGACCGAAAGGCTGTCGATAAAACGTTTCAACGTGAAGAAATCAATGTTTGCGAGGTTCGAAATTGTGGAAAACGCGTGGTTAGAATTCGAGCGAGGGGCAGAATTTTCTAGAACGTTCCAGAGAGCTCGAATAGCCAATCGGAGGGTCCAACCGTAGTCGATTGTCGTTCGGAGCTCGACGATTGGCCGGATCTCACGGGGCCTAGAGTCGGTTAGGTGTTGGCATGACTTCCCACACTGCTATCCAGTGCAGCCAGATCGCGCTCGAAAGTTACCCTCTCTCTAGTCCCTCGCGCGCCCATCACACAATCATAGTAGCGCGTGTCCGTGAGCGAGCGACGCTCGGACATCTTCGGAAAGAGCCGAGTGCCGTCGAACTATCCCGACCGCGCCTTCGGCAGCTACACCAACACATAGACACGCTGAGCACGTTCATGTGCGGCCAAGCCGAACGAACTGAACGAAGGCTTCGAGGGAAAAAGCAATCCGAGCACGGCCCGCGCGTGACGTCACGCGACGGCACGCGCGAGACTTTTAGATGATTTCAATGCTTATTTAGCTCTTGATTCTCTGCGTTATTAATGTATACCAAAAATGTATCGCACACTCTGATCGCTTATTTTTTTAGTTTATACGTTAATTTAAATATAATAATAAATCTAAATTACAACTTATTTCTCTTCTAAAAAATTGTTTACGCTTTACTCACACCCGTCCTTATGCCAAATAAATTATAATTCATAAAAGTAAGCGGAAATATATTTATCTCCGTATTATTATGTTAATTCTCATACTTTCATCAAGGGATAAAGCATTATCCGCAAAAACAAACCAATCATCCATTCGACCGCGAATCGTCAGTACCAGAAAGTGCACAAATTCTACAAGCGATGAGATGGTCCTGTCGGTAGCGTTCCTGGCTTCGGTTCGCAGGGACGCGGGATCGATCCCGCACTCGGTGCTTTTTTTTTTTTAATTACTATTACTATTAATTCTTATTTGATTAGTTATGTTTATTAGTTATCATTATTATTTTAATTAGTTATCTTTTCGTGTCGAAAAATTTATTGCGCACTCCGACCGCTTATTTTATTAGTTTGTACGTTCATTTAAATGTAATAATAAATCTAAATTACAACTTATTTATCTTCTAAAAAATTGTTTGCGCTTTACTCATACCCGTCCCTATGCCAAATAAATTGTAAGTCATAAAAGTAAGCGGAAATATATTGATATTCGTATTATTATGTTCATTCTCATATACTTTCATCAAGCGATAAAGCATTATTCCCAAAAACAAGCCATTCATCTATCCGGCCGCGAATCGGTAGTGCCAGAAAGTGCACATATTCTACAAGCGATGAGATGGTCCCGTCGGTAGCGTTCCTGGCTTCAGTTCGCAGGGGCGCGGGATCGTTCCGCGCTCAGTGCTTTTTTTTTTTTTTTTAATTACTATTACTATTAACTCTTATTTGATTAGTTATGTTTATTAGTTGTCATTATTATTTTAATTAGTTATCTTTTCGTGTCGAAAAATTTATTGCGCACTCCGACCGCTTATTTTATTAGTTTGTACGTTCATTTAAATGTAATAATAAATCTAAATTACAACTTATTTATCTTCTAAAAAATTGTTTGCGCTTTACTCATACCCGTCCCTATGCCAAATAAATTGTAATTCATAAAAGTAAGCGGAAATATATTTATATTCGTATTATTATGTTCATTCTCATATACTTTCATCAAGCGATGAAGCATTATTCCCAAAAACAAGCCATTCATCTATCCGGCCGCGAATCGGTAGTGCCAGAAAGTGCATTTTTAACACAAGCGATAAGATGGTCCCGTTGGTAGCGTTCGTGGCTTCGATCCGCAGTTCATACATTGTATGATTTCTCGAATAAACAATTCGCCCCATAGAAGTCAGGAACGCTACCAACGGGACCATCTTATCGCTTGTGTTAAAAATGCACTTTCTGGCACTACCGATTCGCGGCCGGATAGATGAATGGCTTGTTTTTGGGAATAATGCTTCATCGCTTGATGAAAGTATATGAGAATGAACATAATAATACGAATATAAATATATTTCCGCTTACTTTTATGAATTACAATTTATTTGGCATAGGGACGGGTATGAGTAAAGCGCAAACAATTTTTTAGAAGATAAATAAGTTGTAATTTAGATTTATTATTACATTTAAATGAACGTACAAACTAATAAAATAAGCGGTCGGAGTGCGCAATAAATTTTTCGACACGAAAAGATAACTAATTAAAATAATAATGACAACTAATAAACATAACTAATCAAATAAGAGTTAATAGTAATAGTAATTAAAAAAAAAAAAAAAAGCACTGAGCGCGGAACGATCCCGCGCCCCTGCGAACTGAAGCCAGGAACGCTACCGACGGGACCATCTCATCGCTTGTAGAATATGTGCACTTTCTGGCACTACCGATTCGCGGCCGGATAGATGAATGGCTTGTTTTTGGGAATAATGCTTTATCGCTTGATGAAAGTATATGAGAATGAACATAATAATACGAATATCAATATATTTCCGCTTACTTTTATGACTTACAATTTATTTGGCATAGGGACGGGTATGAGTAAAGCGCAAACAATTTTTTAGAAGATAAATAAGTTGTAATTTAGATTTATTATTACATTTAAATGAACGTACAAACTAATAAAATAAGCGGTCGGAGTGCGCAATAAATTTTTCGACACGAAAAGATAACTAATTAAAATAATAATGATAACTAATAAACATAACTAATCAAATAAGAATTAATAGTAATAGTAATTAAAAAAAAAAAAGCACCGAGTGCGGGATCGATCCCGCGTCCCTGCGAACCGAAGCCAGGAACGCTACCGACAGGACCATCTCATCGCTTGTAGAATTTGTGCACTTTCTGGTACTGACGATTCGCGGTCGAATGGATGATTGGTTTGTTTTTGCGGATAATGCTTTATCCCTTGATGAAAGTATGAGAATTAACATAATAATACGGAGATAAATATATTTCCGCTTACTTTTATGAATTATAATTTATTTGGCATAAGGACGGGTGTGAGTAAAGCGTAAACAATTTTTTAGAAGAGAAATAAGTTGTAATTTAGATTTATTATTATATTTAAATTAACGTATAAACTAAAAAAATAAGCGATCAGAGTGTGCGATACATTTTTGGTATACATTAATAACGCAGAGAATCAAGAGCTAAATAAGCATTGAAATCATCTAAAAGTCTCGCGCGTGCCGTCGCGTGACGTCACGCGCGGGCCGTGCTCGGATTGCTTTTTCCCTCGAAGCCTTCGTTCAGTTCGTTCGGCTTGGCCGCACATGAACGTGCTCAGCGTGTCTATGTGTTGGTGTAGCTGCCGAAGGCGCGGTCGGGATAGTTCGACGGCACTCGGCTCTTTCCGAAGATGTCCGAGCGTCGCTCGCTCACGGACACGCGCTACTATGATTGTGTGATGGGCGCGCGAGGGACTAGAGAGAGGGTAACTTTCGAGCGCGATCTGGCTGCACTGCTGCTATCCCCGTGTGTGCCCTCATCGCGGCTTATTTCCAGGCAGTTACAACCGACAGTCCATCGCGATAGTATCAGGACGTATGTTGCAGTCGATATTTCTCGTACATCAAGATATTTCTTTGCCGCAACAGTAATACTGGCTGGAAGCAGCTCATTGATTTTGCGTACTTGTCGAACAATCTCGAAAGAAAGCCGTGCTTGTGAATACGGGAACGAAAGTTGTCTCTCGATATCGGGATTAACCGCGATCGTCTACCAATTGTTTAACACCGCGGCAGCGTGGCTGAGCGGTACTGGATAATAAAATAAGCAAATAACTGATAAAGGTACGCGCGAGTATTCGGTGATTTTCGAGACGGCTTGAGAGTTATAAAGCTGCGAATAAAATTGTGCTTGAGCGAAGCGTAATATTCGACAATTTTTTATCGGAGCGCAGCGCGAGAGAGACAGGTCAGTCATGGCTGCTATGTCCGTGATTGGAATTGACTTTGGTAACGATAGCTGCTATGTCGCTGTCGCGAGGGCCGGCGGTATCGAAACTATTGCCAACGATTACAGCCTACGCGGCACACCGTAAGTATCCATTTTTTTTTCCGAATTATCTCCGACTTTCGTTGACCGAACGATGTTATACTTTTCACAACCCGCGCGCATCGAAACATCGGAGATAGCACACCGGCCATTAGCGGTGTACATGCGGCCCGAACTTATACACCCTGTACTACGATTTATCATACACTTCCGGTTATGTTCCGTATACGCGTAGAAAAATCCCGAAAATTCTTCATTCCCAGATTTATTTATGCCCCCAATGGCGTTATAACTTTTTTTTTCACCCGCGACCGTTTATTTTACATATTAATTAAATTCGTAAGTTACGGAAAATCATTGAGCCGGACGAACCACGGAATGAAGCGAGTACACTGAGTGAGCTTTGGAGCGCAAACCGCAGTGGCGGTAGAAAGGAATACACTGTTAGTTTTTCGCAGCTTGCTGCGACCTTGAAAAGTGGTTGAAAGGAGGATAGAGAAGAGGATCGAATCGAATGAATCGAAACGCGAGTAAACTCAATTGTGTTCTATCGATAAATGGCATAGAAATAAAAAGGCGAGCAAGTAGGCCTAGAAATATGCCGGAACCAAAGGCCTTGAATTCCCAATTGTTTCGGCAACGTACATGAGATATATAAAGTTTTATACTCAAGAGAAATTCAATTGAATTTGTTGAGTAACTTTTTCCAAAAGATGACTCGCGACGCCTGACTGCCTTGCTCCCTACTATTATAACGCGTCACTATCGTGTGCATGTGCGTTTGCTTTGTATTCTTTTTTCTCGTCGATGGTATTTACCATGTCGCAAGACGAGAATCTGGCTCGTAGCCAACACATTGGTTTTTTCTTCTCTTTGCTCGTTCCTTGTACTTGCCGGCCTCATCGTCACACTCATCTGGTGACGATTTCACGTGTAAACCATTCCGAGAAGAGCTAGCTTCGCTTCGACGCAGCCAGGTTTAAAAAGCCTTTATTTGGATTCGGCAATCAGGGCCAGTGGCGATGTCTCACGGTTCTTTCAATTTTCTTCCACGGGATAATACAGTAGAACCTCGATTAAGGCTCTAGGCCACAGTAACAGGTATAAAATCGTGTGCGAATTTAACAAATTTTTTTCTTATGCAAAAGTGATTCAGTCATAAAATTAATTACTCACCCGTAATTAAATACCTGTTACTGTGGCCTAAGGCCTCAACCAAATCTCAATGGTGTTGAAGTTTGCATTGTTGGAAATCGACGAAATTTTCTTTCTCCATTTTGATTCCGTTATTTTTATTATCATAGATCTTTTTTAGGGTTCCGCACCCAAAGAGCAAAATGGAACCCTATTAAAATGTCACTCGGCTGTATGTTTGTCCGTATGTGACAGGCCTCTAACTCCCATCACGGCATGAGTTACCGATCTGAACTTGGGATATTTTCTGTAGAATGTTGAAAACCGTATATTGAATTAGAATTTCTACTAAATTATTTTTCATGGGCTTCCCACACGTGAAAAAGGAGGAGAATTTTTTTTTCTCAACCCAGGTATGCGGGGTTAATTTTTTAAAGCTCATTGAGCAGAGTTCAAACATATTTTTTTTATTTTCAAAAATAAAGAAATGGAGGGCCATCAAAGTTGTCAGTTTTAAGACCATTTTTGTTACGGAATCTATCTAAAAAACTAAGCTCCCTAGGAATTTGGAATTTCTGTATATTAAGTTTGTGATGTTCTCCATGATCTCCGATATAATATTGGAATAATACTACAGTAGAACCTCGCATAATCAAGCTTCTACCGTACCGTCGTGCTTGGATGAAAGTGGTACGAGCACAGAAATTGAATTTGAAAAATGAACGGCCTTCGTCGAAAGTATGCCATTGGTTCCTCAAAATGTGCAGTTTGGAAGTTTTGTTCGATACAAAATAGCTGCAAAGTAACAGTTTGACCACAGTGACTTTTCCGCTCAAGTCCACGTCAGAATTGTTCCAATTTTTTAAATCAAGTGCAAGACGTCAATTTTTCAATGTGGATTATTATAAAAAACTAGGGAAGTAAAGAAATGTTAATTGCCGAAAGATTTTTCAACATATCGCAATAGTCTTCGGCAATTTTGCAGAACTCTTTGGTCTTTTCCTCCACGCTAAATTCGGGGTAAAGTTAAAAATTGCAAAATTTCCACCGTCGTGCTCTAAGGGACGAACATGGCTTTAGGCTCACTGCTAGAGTGGTCATAACAAAAAGTTGTAGTGGCCACGCAAAATCCATGATCTTGAAGTTTGCATAATTGGAACGCAACGAAAATGAATTCTTTTTCGTTGATGAAATTCTTTTTTGGCCGTTTTAAGCTATGAAAATCGTTTGAACGTTTTTGCGTATTTTTTTTACAGACTTACAACCTCAAGTTGCAAAAGAACGTTCCGAATAATAACAAAAATGAAGAAAGAAAAATCGTTGCATTCCAACATTGCAAACTTCAGCGTCATTAAAATACAAGCCGACAAAAATGTTTAAACCCTTTTGTGGATACTTCGCTGAGTACCTTTAATGTTCCTATATCGGCTCTTTGGTTAGCACAGTGCTGTTGCCCTTCAAAAAAGAATAAAAGTTATACCCACCTACATTAATACGATATGCATGCTGTTATGTCCAAATTAAGATGTACAAAAGTGAAATGTTAATCTCTACTACGGCTATGATGCTGCAACAACATTTTAATTCGAATATAACTTGAACTTCGCTGCCACTTTGTTCTACAGTACAATTATAGCGGTCAAGAATCTCATTTGTGCGTAAATTACCGAGTCCTCAGAGTCGAAGATGCTCGAATCTAATACTAGGATATGCAAAAGTGCTTGATTGGCTCTAGCAGCAATACAGAGGGCCACTTTCCACCCCAAACGTTTTGCTGATTCGTTCACAGATCATGCGTCGCGTTCAGCGGAAAGAACCGGGTCCTCGGAGTAGCCGCCAAGAATCAGATGGTCACCAACATGAAGAACACCATCTACTGTTTCAAGCGGTTCCTAGGGAGAAAATTCAACGACCCACAGGTCCAGAGAGAACTGCGCACGTTATCGTACAAAGCCAGCCAACAGCCGGATGGCTCAATCGGCATTCACGTGAGTGAAGTTTCTTTCCCGTTCTCTCTCTTGCTTCTTTCTTTTACATTCAAGACGAGGGGAGAAAACAATTCCCCACAAAGCCAAACTAAATGAGCATGTTTTGTGAAAACAACAGGTACAATACCTAGGAGAGGAACACGTTTTTTCACCCGAGCAGATAACCGCAATGCTCTTTACCAAGCTAAAAGAAGTCTCGGAAACGGCCCTGCAAACGGTAGTGAACGATTGCGTCATATCCGTACCGTCGTACTTCACTCAAAGCGAAAGACAAGCTCTGCTCGATGCCGCGCGTATCGCCGGTCTCAATGTTCTGCGTCTTCTGAATGAGACGACCGCGACCGCCCTCTGTTACGGTATTTACAAACAGGATTTGCCAGCGATCGAAGCCCCGCCTCGAAACGTCGTCTTCGTCGACGCCGGCTATGCCAGTCTTCAAGTGAGCGTATGCGCCTTCCACAAGGGAAAACTCAAGGTTTGTAACTCGTGATTCGACGCGACAATCTCGGTGGAGACACGAAAGATATCGTTATTCGAATAAGAGTCGCTCGGTCGATTTTAACTTCCGCCAACGGCACTGAATCTTCGCTATCTTCGTATCTCGTATCTGATAATAATTGATCGTGCTTAAGGATGTACGAGAATCGTGCAGCTAAGCTACCATGGCGATAAACATTGCATACATTATTGCTTTGCTTGTTCTAAGCTGGCTTGCAAAATTTTGGATCGAACGACTAGCTCGTTGGGGAATGATAACACTTTCAATTCGCTGAAGCTTAGCATGCGTTCTTGCGGAATGCGATTTTTTACCTATTTCGGCACTCCCATACATCCTTACCAAACTATAGCCACGTAAAGAGTTTAGCAGTTGGAAAGTTGCGAACAAGAGTTTCTTCCTTGTTATATTGAAGATGACTTTAGGCGAAGTAAAAATTGTTAAGGGTTAATAAGTTAAGTTAAGGGTATCATTTCAAGTAACTTTGACAATTTCTTTATTGGGAAATATTTATAAACAACGGACATACAGTAAATTGCACAGACCGCTGTGCAAAAAAGGTCCTTCGCGGTGACCACTCCTGCTCGGGAACAAATCGTCTGAAATCAAAAAACCAAATGAATTCAGTTTTTTGTATCGTATTATCTAGTCTTTGATCGAAGGATTCAATAAAATAATGATTTTTGAAAAAATGGTCGCCGATCGAATCTTATCGTCGAAATTTCGGTGAAAAAAATACTCTATTTTCCTTGATATAAAAAAAAGTATGCATTGACAAAAAAAATCCTTCGCTTGAGGAGGTACGATCATTACTACGAATCCAACTTTCGGGTTTGAAATTTTTATATGATTTTGACGAATACTTTATGCGCCTATTGCCAAAATTCGAGCTATTTTGACCGTTTATCCCGCATCTAAAAAATTGTGAAAACATGCTTTCAAAAAAAAAATCATGAAAATCAGCAAATTCTTTCCTCACCTAAGGTACCTCCCCCCTTAAGTTATTTAAAAGCATTAATTTCGATCGATGATTGAAAACCCGTTTGGACATTTATTTGTATGTATATTAACAAAGTTGTGTAGGAAATTTCATAAAAAGTTCAAAAGGTTATAAACAATCTAGTAATGGATCTTAAAACGTGAGGGGCTCAACAGTGTACTTGATTCTGGTCACCCGCTTGATACGAAACAAAAAGAAACGTTTTTTCAAAATAGATAATATTGGCTAAGACTTAACCGCGCTACTTTTGTTATTGTGTTTCAACCGTCAACAAAATTTTTTAATTTTTTTAGACGTATCGAAGAAAACACATTATTATTAACTTTAAAAAATTAAGAAGCAAGACGTCGGTCAAGACTAAACTACTATTACACTAAACAAGTATACGAAATTTCAAGTCGATTCGTTCATTAGATGTCGAGAAATCGTGTACACCGTTTTGAAGAACCATCGTTTCGAGAAAAACGCTGTTAAAGTTTCATTAGCAGTTCTATCGTTGTAATCGTACGTTTACCTTCAACCTGCGATTCTTGCCCTACACGCTGGACCTTCCTCAATTGGAATTGAGTTGAGTGCAAATGGCGAACGAGTGTTCGTCATTTGCACAGTAGCCTAACCCCTTGAATACCAACAAATACCTATATCCTACCTGGACATACCCTACCTAGACATACCCTACCTAGACATACCCTACCTAGACATCTATGAAAGATACAAAAAGCGTAGAACCATTCTCCTTCATGCAACAGTTCCTCAAACGTCCACATTCGTATGTTTTCCGTAGATTCTTTGCTGCTTCATCAAGCGTTGGAAAAATGCAATGGCAAAGCCTTTTTTTCTCATCACGCTTAGGGCGCGGTCACATTGTGAGCTATTAGCTAGTAGCTTGTAGCTATGTAATAGCTCAAGCATAGCTATAGCTTCAATTTGATTTACGAGGTTAGAGCGAAATGGCTATATAATACTAGTTCACAAGCTTTTGGTTCATATTGTGAACAACTGAAATTGCAGCTCGGCTAATTCGACTAGTGTAGTATCTGGCCACCATAGTGCGGTGAATCCTAGGTGAATTCGAACTATTTGCCTTCGCGAATCCAGTCTCCATTAACACAGTTCGAGTAAATTCAAAATCAATCGAGAAATCTCGCCAATTGTATTTCAAGACAAAGTAAACAGTAACAGGCTAGGATAAACAGTAGGCTCAGAGCGTCGACTCGTTCGTGTTTTGCAAAGTGTAACGTTATGCGCTCCCATTGGTGTTCTTTGTCACGTGACTTGTGAATATTTTTTTACGATTTATTTATCTACATATATCTACAATTGTCACAAAAGTAAAATAAAATCGGCACTTCCGAGCTTCAATTATAAGCTATAATCTAATAATATTTTTGTAATTCTTGGTTACCGGAAACATCACTGTTGTCGTACGTTTGGTCGACAGATGCTGGCGAGCGCGGCGGACAGTAATCTCGGTGGACGCGACATCGACATTATACTCGCGGACCATTTCTGCAAAGACTTCCTGACGCGTTACAAGATCGACGCGCACACGAATCCCCGTGCCTATCTGCGACTCCTTGCCGAGGTCGAGAAACTGAAGAAACAAATGTCCGCGAACTCGACGAAGCTGCCTCTCAACATCGAGTGTTTCATGGAGGAGAAGGACGTCCACGGTGACATGCAGCGCGTCGATATGGAGCAGATGTGCGCTCACCTCTTCAAGCGAGTCGAGACAACGCTCAGGCAGTGTCTCGCGGATTCGAGTGAGTATCGAGTCATTCGCCGTGCCACTTTTCTCTACGTCGCAATAACCATTCCGCATTTGTTATTTTCTTCGTAAGTATTTCGGCATAATTTGTTGCAAAGAATTTTCCAACTGCGTATGCTTAGTGTACTCAATGATGGTACGGATTATTATTTCTCCGCGTTTTATCAACGCAATATTGACCTCTCACGCTCGAAATCGCACATTCGCAGAATTGAAACCCGAGGAGATACACTCGGTGGAGCTGGCCGGAGGTTCAAGCCGCGTGCCTTTGATCAAGAAATTGATCGAGGAAGTCTTCGGCAAGCCCCCCTCCACCACCCTGAATCAGGATGAATCGGTCGCTCGGGGTTGCGCGCTTCAGTGCGCGATGCTCAGTCCAGCCGTGAGAGTTCGCGAGTTTTCCGTCACCGATATTCAGCCCTACGCCATCAAGATTATTTGGGATCAAAGCCTGGGCGACGAGGGGTACGTGCCGATCCGCCGATATTCGTCACGACAAACGCCACGCTAAACAATCGATAATCACATCGAGCACTTTGACGTTTTCAGCGAAATGACGATTTTCGAAGCCAACCACCCAGTCCCGTACTCCAAGAATCTAAAGTTGTATCAATCGAAACCGTTCAGTTTGATAGCCAGTTACGTGACAGCTCCACCCACGTTCCCGCAAACTTACATAGGTAAGATACTCGCCGTCTGACGCGTCCGCGGTTCTCTCCCGAGCAACGTTCACTGATTGCCTTGTTGTTACCGAGCAGGTGTTTTCCAAATAAACAATGTTAAGCCAACGCCCGAGGGTAAGCCTTTAAAAGTGAAGATCAAGGTTCGTCTGGATCTCAATGGAATTCTGAAGATTGCCTCGGCGTCGGTGGTGGAGAAGAGGGAGCTAACGCAACAGGAGAAAGAGGAGGAGGAGAAGCAGCAACAGACGAACAGCATGGAGACTGACGGGCAAGCTGAGAAGAGAGACAAAGCTGACGAAGAGGCTGAAGCGAACGAACCAGCGACACCCGAGGTAAACTTTGTTTCTCTTTTACGATCACGTCGAGCCATCCCGTGCGTCCGTGAATCCTTATGAACCTCAACGGGCTTGTATCCGCTGGAATCGATCGACACGTTTATCCTCGCGTACGCGAAGGTCTCCGTTTTCAACGAGTTTCAAGGCTTACGATCAATTATTCTCTATCGATTTTTACACACGCGCACATCCACTCGCACACACACATTTGTAAATCGGACGTCAATATTCGGATGATGTTTCGTTCTGTGGAGTTCTCAAATTGCCGTATCCGGATGAGAAAACGATAATATATCAGGACGTTGAATAAGTTCTCGGTGTTTTCCAACAGATGGCGCTACCAGTACCGCGCGCGTGGAGCTTAAGATGGTAACGCATCTATAAAGGAGTATTCGAGTTAGAACGGCAGCAAAATTGAAAAATGTATTTTTGATCAAAGACAACGCGTTTAATGATAAAACACCATCTGTTCTTTAGAAGGCTGTAGGTAAAGAAGTATTTGAGATCCGCGCTTGAAATTTTAGTATGTTATTCTTGAAGGTGTATAGACTATCGAAGAATGCAAAAGAAAATCGATTTTTTTTGTCACACTCGTGGTGCCCCTCAAACATGTCAAATTTCGTGCCAAAAGAGAGTATTCGCGGGAAATTTTACTGCACTTCTTTATTGAAAAAAAATCTGCAGCTCACCCAGAATTGTTATTAATTTTGTAAATTAATTATCACGAAAAACGGGGAGAACTCATTCAACAGCCCAATATATATATATATATCTTCACCAGCCGCATGACGATGTGAGTTTGTGTCGTTTAGGTGATGGCTGATAAGAAACGGCGGGACTCTGATGTCGATGAGGCTGGCCAAAGTGGAAAGGGGCCCGCCCCCTCGTATTCGTCCAGGATACTCTCTTGGTTCAGCTCGGTACGCGACACACTAATCACTACTTGGACCCATGCGCATACACCTGTCTCTCTCTCTGTCTCTAATATTGTATATTTATATACACGCGCATACATATAGCCACGTATATGTATATATGCGTGTACGTATGTATTTCGTGTCAACTAATCGGGCTAGACACGCTCGGTGACACCTGCTAAATTATCATTGCTCGCTCGACGCTCGATCACGTATTGTACGCACTTCACAATTGTCGTTGCGCTTACCCCGTGGTTGATCGAACGCCCAAATGTATGTGTGTGTGTGCACATACACACACACGCACCCTCAATCACTAATTGTCGCTTCTCAATAGTTCACTATCTCGATCGACTTTAACCATCACGATTTGTTTTTCCGCCCGAACATTTTAGTTACCTCTTCCTCGTGCTTTTTTTGCAATTCGCATCACGTCATCCTGACACCGTTTCATTTACTTTATGACAAAAGGGACTTTTTTTCCCTCTTCTACAATCTGTTCTGTATTAGATATCTGGCGAGAGTGACCCGAGGCGTTCGCAAGCGCGCAATTGAATATTATACTCCAACAGTTGAGCGATTGCTTCTGCAGTCCTTTGCATATGGTTTTCGTCTATTTCCGCAACGCTGTATAGATCACAGAACGGGATGATCGTTTCCGTTTTTTTTTCACCAGATTGCTTTTCCACGTGGCGTGAGAGAAGTAAACAGCGAAAGATCGAATGCCATGTGCTTTTGACTTTTGAACACACCGTAGAATTTCGAAAATATTGATCAATCAACGCGTTGGCCAGCCAGCGTAAATCCGGTGCTTCTCCCAGGCCACGTCACCCTGATTCGGGTAACCCCGGCAGCCATCTTGGTAATATAGTCCTGTTATGAATGGATAATCCCGCAACTGTCGATACGGCAGATAATGCCCTATATGCTGGAATTTCCGTTTAGTAAAAGTCCCAGAGTTTTAGAGATAATCATCTGCTTTTGGTTTTTCGCATGTCATTTCCACAAATGATAACTTTTATCACCCGTTTTTTAAAATACTTTTGGTTATTGGTTTTATCTAGAAAATTCTTCTTTTTAACCTTAAATGTTACGGAAACTTCATGAAAAAAGATCTTACGCAGAAATTTCGTACCAACCAGTTCGAACATCTGACTCCGATAGCCTGCGGTGTAACAAACTGTACTACGCATACCGTGCCAGTTACTTCGAAAAGTTGCTTAGTAATCGTCGATTCATATCATTGGTAGCAATGGCTTGCGAAAAAGCAAAAGCGAATGATGTTAGGAAAGCAGCAAAAGCAGATGATAGAGCCCAAAAACTCGAAGATCGTGGGACTTTTACTAAACTGAAATTGCAGAGTAGGACATGATCTGACCTGTCGGCAGTTGCAGGATTATCCATGCATGCCAGGACAGCCTGTATAAGAGCAAAGGAGGTACGAGCAATCTCTCAGAATTTGGCTGTAGTCCTGTCGTTCGGCGGAAATGCAATCGTTGCCCAAAAATCAAGTTCTTCATTCACGCGGAAACGTCAGTTTTTGCCGCAACCTCACATGAAGTTCAACATCCTACGGGTCACTCTTGCGCAGCAATTTATAGTGGATGGAACATAGAAAAACAAAGTTAATTTTTTTTATTTCAAGTAGCGAGAGTTGCTCAACCCTGCAAATCATTCTTGAGAACGCTAGTCGATGATTTAGTTGCACGTCTGACTGTACGATAGAGAAGCCGACGGTGTGGGTTTTTTGTTGTTGCCAAGTGAGGCAACCAAACGCATGATTTTTATTACGTGAAAGAAAGAACCGAAGGCCGACACGTATGAGCTTAGAAATAACTCGGAGGTTTAGTCTAAGCGCGACTACTGCAAACGGTACTGAAAATATCATAAATATCATAAATCTAGCGGAAAAAGAATAGAGGAACGGAGGATGAGGTTTCTATCGCTTAAGGCCCCGTATCCGATTAATGCGTGTGGGTCCAAGATAAAATTAGAAAAATGTGTCACGTTGTGCTGTGTATCGTTTACTTTTTGTTGTTCTTTTTTTTTCTCTCCTTTTTATCCGTACGTCAGCCAATGATAAGGTCAACGGAAGAACGAGCGATGCTGGACGAATAAGCGCGTATTTGTACCACTAGCGGCACCATTGTTACCGCACCTACTGCTGCTATCTGTGAAATAATTTGTTTCGTACGTTTCCAATGGCCTCTAGTGTTGGATCATCGATTGTCGAGGCTCGATTCGTGTTGTTAACTACGATCGTAGGAGAGTTGCAGAGAGACACCTGAGTATATACGAATGGGTCGAGTTGTCTCGTTTTATACACGTACATGTGTCCTTTACCGCGTAGAGTACTGTCGCGACACGCTCGGCCGACACTCAAAAGCGTGCCTGAACCACAGCTCTCCTCGTTAAGGGGCTACATCTACCTAAAAGCCCGAAAAAAATTGCCTAATTCCGATTTTGTTTCTGCGGGAAACGGTCGGCGACAAAGAAACGCGTGTTTTAACACAAAGGTACATACAGTGAAACCTCGTTTATACGTTTCTCTCACTTATACGTCAAATGTCTCTAGCCCCGGCAGATTTCGTTAATAAAGATAGTACATTCGCTTCAACGTTATTCTCGTTTACACGTCACTTATATTTTATCTAACCCTTGAAAAACGTATAACTGAAGTTTCATTTCATTAGAATGTCGTGAGAAATCATTAGAAATCTAAAAACCAAACGGGTTATTCAAATTGATAAATACGAGTCGTTGACGATCATCGATTTTTAGAAACATTTTTTAACAACAACGAGTTGGAACACGAGCACACAATATCGATGGAAAAACGTCGGAAATTTTACGTAACTACAGTGGAACCTCGATTGTCCGAAATTTCGGTTATCGGAACGCTTCGGCGCCTTATCCGAACTCAATGATGGTCTTTTTTTTCTCAGTTAAGGCATCGTCCTAAGGTATCCTCCTTTTTTTCTGGCAAAGCCGTTTCCTAACACTTCGAGATATTTTTAACGTACATTATTGCCTATATGTAACGTCATACGTCAGATCGTATATATATCGTACGTGTATACGAGAAACCGGCCGGGAATGGTTTGAAACACAACCAGAAAATAGTCCCACACGGCTGCCATTCTTGAGACGAGTTCGAGACTTAGCGGCCAAGAAACGGGCAACTACCATGAGACAGCCAAAAACTGATCATTCTTTTAAGCCGCAATTGTGATTTAACTGCACGAGTTGTGGTGGTATTAAAATTGAAACTTTATCCAATGTTAATTGCTATCGAATAAAGAATTTAGGGCCGTTGGATTAATAAAAAGAATTTTCGATACTGTTGATATTATACGAGTTGATTTTGCCGGATATCCGAGATATATTTTCGATTATCCGAACGATGACCGGTCCCAATTAGTTCGGATAATCGAGGTTCTACTGTATTCAAAAATGAAGATCGAATTGAATAAATTGAGATCGTCAACGACCTTTGATTGTTTCTGATCGTATCTTCTGTAAATTTGGAAACAATCTATCGAGTGTTTCGAGAAAAACGCGTTTGAAGCTTGAAATATGGATTGTTAGAAGCTGTAGCTTATTCAGTTGTAGGAATATTACAAGGAAATTTTCAGGGAATATAGCCAAAACGTATTAGTATCAAATAAAAATATTTTTGGAATAATGCCATTTTTCGACCCACCTAGGTAGATGTAGCCCGTTAAATGCGTGTGACTGCGTGCGTATTCTGATCATCCTTGCGAATGAGTGTACGCGTGTGTTTGTACAAATTTACCCAATTATGCTCCCATTTTGCGTTACTTTCTTCCTCCGGTATGTACGTGTGAAGGTTAGGCCGTTTTTTACACATGTGTACCAGGTTCAATCGGTTTGCCAGACGGCGCTTTTGCAATGATAATTACTCGCATGAACCTCTTCGATTTGCCAAGATTTGACCGAATGGCTTTTTATTTTCGCAGGGCGACGACAAAGGCGAGGATGGCAAAGGAAAGAAAAAGGTGCCCATACGTACGGTCGAGCTCTCGGTTGAAACACGCGCCGGTGGACTTGCCCAGAATGATCTCGATGCGGCAGTCGAAAGAGAGGTACGCATGCCACAATTCTCGTCAGCCTTTCGAAGTTGCTCGATTCGCTCGCTTATTCCATGAATCGGGTGTTATCCTTATTTGCGAAATCTTGGGGATCCAAGCAGCATTGAATATTCTTATGCGAATAAATAACACGCATTGATTCAATTGTACTTTTTTAAATGAATTTTTCTTCAATCCGGTGGGTAGTAGAAAGTATATTTGTATTATTCAGTGCCTTTTCGACGTTTTTCAATACTATTTCTCACTCGCGGTGTATAAAGCATCGTAAAAACAAACAGTAAAGATAAATTGTTTCTGATAGTGTTTAACGGGCTACTAACGCGGGACCGAAAAACAAGGAATTTTCGTGCATTTTCCCTAGGAAAACGTGCGGTGATTTTCAAATTAATTTATTGGTAATTATGCGGTATGAGGACTTTTCCGAAAAACGACGGGAACATTTTTTTTCCACCGTGAACTTCTATATTCTATCATAACGAGTGTTATTCCGTCGAAGGAGACTGACATTTTCCATTAATTCCATAAGTTATGGGGTTTCGAAGTTCGCGGAAACACGTGATGAAATAGGGAATTTTCAAATATTTCGACGCTCATATTGGGAAGTATAAAGTATTGTACAATTGTACGAGGTTGGTAATTCTTGTGGCCCTAATAAAGGTCAGTGAAAATCTTGAAAAAGATTGATGTCGAAAAGTGTCGAAATTTCTATTCTTCCTTCATGGCTCCGATGACTACGAAAATTATGTGAAATCGATCACGATGGTCTGGATATTGACGCTTGAAGAAAAAATCCCGAAATCAAAACGTATTTCACGATCAAGAAATCAAAACAGGGGTGGACAAATCGACATACAATAAAATATACAAGGAGATAAAGGAAAACATGGGAGAGGGGGAATATTGGAATCAGGAAGGGCTGGCAGGAGCCGTCAAAGAGGAGTGGGCGAGGCCGAGGTGCGGAAACATAGGAAAGGCGGTAGAAAAAGGGTTCGAGAAGTGGATGTGTGGGGAACGCAAGAAGGAAGAGGAAAGATGGAGCACATTTGAAAATGCGAAAAAGCAAGATGGAAGATCAGCCGGAAGTGGGTAAAGGGGGTGGATAAGTGGAGGAAGGGAAGAGAAGAAGCTAGCCTCGAATACTGGTGGATTGAGACGTTGAAAGGAGGGGTAGTAAAGTAAATCTGTCTACACCAAAAAGTCCAAAAGGACAAAAAGGGAAGAACCGTGAATGTGAACATTCATTAAACAGTTTAAAAATGGACAATTTTAGTTATTACAAATTATTTCTTTTGCATATGTTAAAAATATAAATTGTACAGGTTTCAAGTATGATCAGTACTATGACTAGCGTGAAGCGATAGGACTACCTCAAGGACCTAGATATAAGCGTGAAAAGTGTATGAAACTGGCGAGGGGTATGTAATAAGCGCCAAGCGTTGTACAATAGGAAATGGAAATACAATACAATGGTAAAGTTTCGAGCGAAGTTGCCCAACTTTTAACGAAAAATGACGAGTCTAAAGATCGTCTCATTTATACGGCGCTTCATGAAATAGCTCTACGTGGCTGAAATAAAATGCTCGCGCGTGTAAGAAAGTCACCGTGGGTCACCGAATGTTCAAAGAAAATATTAATGATAAAACGTAGAAAAATGTGACCAGCAGAAGAATTTTCATAACCACGGCTTTTCAGGGAAAATTTAAAAATGTCAAAAATCTACTGCATGTTTGCAAAGTTTTTTCTTGCAGTTTATCATTGGATATAATAATCGGTTATGACCCATTTTTATTAAGCGCCACTGTGATTTATCAATGATTCAGAAAGGTCCTCTTTATGCGCGCAAAAAATACGCGATACTTTATACCCCTTCGCGAAAGGAATACCTTAAGTTAATCGTGGTTACTGACGTTGAAAAAGTCATTTTGAGGAAAACGTGTTGATCGTTTGCACTCACGGCCTTTTTCGCGGAGCCTACATAAAAACGCCCATAACTCTCGCAATATCGAACGGACCGACATGAAATGTTCAGAAAAAATGTTTTAAACGTTGTATCTCGAGAATCCCTCGAAAACCAACAATCGATAGTTTCAAAAGTTTCAACTAGGTTGAAAATGCTGTAAGCCTGTGAGTTAACGGCTGCCATGCGTTAGATAACGAAATAGATAAGGTTTGGAGTTATGGGAGGAAGAAAAGCCACCCGGTTGTTATTTCACGATCATACATTTGTCGCAAACAGTGCAAAATGATTGCCGAGGATAAACAAGAGAAGGAGCGCATCGATGCGCGAAACGCCCTAGAGGAGTACGTGTACGACCTTCGTGGAAAAATTCAGGACGAGGATCAGCTCGCCACGTTCGTCGTGGATCAGGAGAGAGAAGGGCTCAGTCGGGTGCTCGACGAGACGGAAAATTGGCTGTACGAAGAGGGCGAAGAGTGCAACCGGCAAATTTATTGTGACCGCCTAACGAGTCTGAAGGTTCGTTGTTTCCGTAAATCGATTTTGATGGGCTTGGAGCTTGCATCGTTGGATCCCAACGAAAATTCTTAATTTCTTATTTTCATTATCCAAAATCATATGCAGATTTCTCGTAGAAAGTATCGAAAGTATCGTGGGTCGTTAAATGAGAATCCTAACAAATATCAGTGCTATTTTCGAGGCTCAAATCTGCCAAAGGAAGTTTGCGAAATAAAAATTATTTTCGTTGCATTCCAACGATGCAAACTTCAACGATCACAAGCGCGTTCTCTCACGTGACGAATGAATCGAAACAACCTTTTATCTCAATAGGCCCAAGGCGACCCTATAAAGGAGAAAAAGGTGGAATTCGAGGGCAGAGGTTTGGCGATGAACGACCTTTCGGTTGCTCTGCAACACGCAAGGATGGGCTACGATCAAATAAAGGCATCACGGGGCAAGGAGGACAAATACGCTCACATCACCGAAGAGGAGCTCAAGCAAGCCGGCAAGCTGATACAGGACAAGTGGATGTGGTTCGACGAGGCCCACGTTATCTTTGCCAGCACACCCCGTACTCAACTTCCCAGCATCAACGTAGCGCAGATTCGCGAGGCGAAACAGGTACGTACCGCGCAAGCATACTTCATTCCAATCGAATTTGACAGGCGACGAAATTCAATTGACACTTATACAGCTTCATTCGACAACAGACCTAACGCGAATTTGACGATACTCTAAATTTTGTTATCGTGACTTTCACGTGAAAAAGAAATATTTCTAGAGCGAAAATAGGTAAACCTTTTTGTTATACTTTAATAATACTATAATAATACTTTTAAATGATAATGTTTGTGTGTGTATGTAGTTTTCAAATAAGTTTCAAATATATAAGTAGCAGGAAACAAGCCTACGTGGTTTTTTAAATTCTGGAGTCTGAAAGTTGGTAGAAAAATGTAATTTGCTAAAATATTTAAGGACTTGATTTTTTATTTGAAAACTTTTCGGCTCATGTGTGAAAGTAGTATTTTAATAAGGGCCACTATGATACTATTTTTTTTAAACATTGCGGGAGTAGACTTAAGGCCTTAGGCCACAGTAACGGGTATAAAATTATGTGCGAATTTAACGATTTTTTTCGTATGGAAAAGTGATTCACTCACAAAATTATTTACACATCTATTTAGTATGAATATCAAGCTTTTAGAAACATTTTTTTTTTTCGATGTACAAAATGCCCGACTACTAATGTTTTCTTTTGTTATCTTTCTTTTTCGGCGCTCCGCGGCGTGACATTTAGCATCCACAATTTTTGGCCTAGAGCAAAAAACAAAAATTCTCGTCAATCTACAGTAGAATACCTAGAGGAGTACGTACGGAATTAAAAAAATTTTGTTTTATTCAAAAATTGTAGGTATTGAACTTAAGAAATGAATTTTCAGTGCAAAATTTCGTTATAACTGCTCGTAAAATGAAAAGTTTTCGATTAATCAGAAATTCCGTACGTACTTCTCTGCGACATGCAATTAGGAACATAACTTTTAAATTTGAAGTAAATCGAGTGAAAATAGTTGAATTTATTTGTCACGCCAATTGGAAAAAAGCTGTTTCGAGAAGCTTCGAGTAATCGGCCATTTTGTACACCGAAAAAAAAGTATATATTTTCTAACAACTTGATATTCATACTAAGTAGATGTGTAATTAATTTTATGAGTGAATTGCGTTTCCATACGAAAAAAGATTTGTTCAATGCGCACATGATTTTATACTCGTTACTATGGCCTAAGGCTTTAAAGGATAACACCACTCTAAGGACAACAAATAAGGCCTAACTTCGACAATTTATTTCGGGACTATGAAAAAAGGAATATGATTTCTTTTGAGAGGGTTTATTTAACACATATTAAAGTATGAAAAAAAAATTATAATTTTCATACGAAATGGCGGCGGAAGAGACCATCTGGAAAAACGTGTTTTTTTTACAAATAGCTTCACGGGAGGACGGTTTTTTTTCGTAAAGTATAAGACCTTGAACAAAAACAAAAAAATTCTAATCTATCCATTATCAGTTATGCGACTACGTTGGGATCTTTTTTATAAAATTTTGTAAAAATGGCGCACATTGAATGAAATAAATCGACTTTTTGCCAAAAAAAAGCAGTCAATTGTTCATAAAAAAGTTTAGATTTAATCAAAAACGGCAACGTACTGCCATAGAGAATGTAATTGTGAAGCTACTATCAAAATTTCAAATCGATCCATGCAAAGGTGTGCGAGTAATCCGTCCTCCCAGTTTGAAAAAAAACGTGTTTAAAGTTGTACGAGCACTTAAATCCTTGAAATCTTTGTTTACCATTAATCTGCGATTACGGCACCATACCTTTGTCCGTCTACGTCGATGTATTCTACCCTAAACTATTTTTAAACCCAAACAAACTTTTTTCCATCGATTTTCTCATACGTCGATTTGCTTTCTCACCAGACTTTGGAAAACACCGTGAAGCCTATTCTCAACAAACCCAAGCCCAAGGTAGAGCTCCCTAAAGCCGACGAGAAGTCCAAGGAAAAGGCAACGGAGGAGCAAAAGACTCATCCGCCCAATAGCCAAAGCAGCGAGCAGCCTCACAACGCCAACACTCAGCAAGCGGCGAACGGCGACAAAATGGACGTTGAGTAACGCTGGGCAGGACAACGAAGCGAGGCATTCGGTAATCGCTGCTAAATCGTGACGCGCTGAAACTTCTCCCGTAAAATTGCATTTAATGCTGCAAATAAAAGCGAGAACTGACCAGTACTTAACCATCGCGGATCATTCTCTTGCCGCTATCATTACGATCAGCCAATACGGGACGTCTCGAATGAACATTCAAAACAAAACTTCACAATGGAGAGAAACGAAAAAACGAAAGAAATGGAACATTTTTTCTCACGCACACCGACGTGTGTGCACCGTGTTCGAAAGCGAGTCAATACACCACTGCTATTATGAACTGCTACTACTACTAGTCCTCGCTAAAATTCACTGCACGCGAGAAAACTTTCGAGTCCCGACGCCAAATTGCTTAAGCTACGGAGGTGAGAGTTTTTCTTCTTTTTTCCCTACCCAAAAACAACCATCTCGCGTTTGCCCTCAAAATAACGACAAGGGCACAATTTTACGAATCCACGGCCGTGCAGGAAGATACAATGGAATTTTTTTAGACCAACGAAAGACTATGCGTAAAAAGCAAGCCTTGTTTTGCGCATATCTCAACTCGTGAACAATTTTCGGTCAATTGACGTTAAGCACTGATGGCCATCGAAAACGTTACAGAGGTTTCTCCAACGTTGAACGACAGCAGCGGTAGCAGCAATTATGCTACACTTAATACACTAAATTCAATAACGAATAAACAAAGACGAAATATGGAATAGGTAATATCGCTGGCGATTTTATGTATTTAACGATACGTCGATCAATCATTCCACAGTCCACTAAAAATTCTTTTCATTTCGCTTCGTTTCTTCCTTTTTTTCGCCGAACACACAAGATTCCGTTGAGAAAAATGCCGAAGAAGTTGTCGCAGAGTAAAAAATGGAAATCGATCGTTTTTTTTTTTCACCACCTCTGCAACTAGCTGCGCCAATGTCGTGAACTTCATTTTTCTTCGTCTCCGTTCAATCATTCATTTTTTTATTAAATTGATATTCCGACAATTTGATCGACGATACCGTTGTTTATGTACCAGTCGTAGTTTAATATCGCATTGTGATTATTTATGCTGAATAAATGATTAAATAACTTAAACGCTGGATAGCGCAGCGACAAATGTATCTGTACACTGGGAATGAATAGCTCTCATTTTTACAACCGTCTCGCCCGTTCGACAAGTTCCAAAGGCGTTGCTTCTCCTCGTTGGACAGCGCAACCGGTTAGTCGGCCTTGGATGGTATTTTGGTAGGTGTGCCGAAGTAGGCTCGGAAGATGAACGCGCCCAGCGCTAGGTGCAGCGACGCGACGGATACAACGGCGGCCCAGACATTGCCGGTCACCGAGTTCAGACCAAAGAGACCTACGCTCCGTGTCAACGGAAGGCAACAACGAGAAACCAGTTTAATGAGAGTGTGCAAAACCTGCATAGCCCGTCGGCCTAATGATTAAGTTCAAAAATTGAAAGACTTTTATACCATCAAAGACAAAGACCTTGCTGAGGAAAAACGAGACCAACGGCAGAGCTATTATAAGGATACAATAACGCAGTACCGTGCCGAATACTTGTACTTCCGGAAGTTCCTAAAATGCGGTTGGATCAACCGGAAAAAAGAAACGTATATAAATAACGAGGACTTTTCTCTTCCCCAAGTAACGTCGAGAGTCATGCACTAACCTTTGTACTCGACATGACGAGCGATAGTCGTCGAGCGACCGATGTGTCTTAAACCGAAAGTGATTAGAATTATTGCTCCTCTTCCTCTGCGAGTGATATGTTTTCACTCTTGCGCTTTTTACGGTATCTTCGCAATCGGCATTGCCCGGTGAACTTCAACAACGCGGTGTGAGAATCTTGGGATAATCAGGCGGCTTCGTCGTCCATCGCTCGTTTTCTGTCACGAGTGTTCCGCAAAGACGTATACACATATATACGTAACCTGTATTTTACGCACAAGGTTAGAAAATACTTTTTGCCCGAATAATTTGGACAAAATTGAATAAATACAAATTGAACAATTTTTTTACGACAAATACTTTATTCTTGTCTCAAATTGGTTGTTTGTGTATTAAAAAAATGGTTCCGATCGGTAAAGTAGGAATGTGCTCCAACGTCGTGTCGTTAGACATTCAAAGATGGCGGTGTCGATAACTGACGGTGAACTACGGTCTTGCGCGCTGGAAAGTCTGGCGTTTCTTAATAGTGGGGACTGTGAGGCACAAACTTAGTTCCTCATCCATCCATTGGAAGCGCTGTCACGCAAGGGTCTTATGATATACAGCAGTAGATAACCTTCTTAAAGCCTCCGAATCGTTCTACCGTGTTTCGTTGTAGAGTTGAATAAGGCAAACGATGTATTGAATTTGGAAAATGCCTAGTGTGCGTCGTGCCAGAGACATAGGGTCTGTTCGTTTTAGCTACACGTTTCTACACTTCTTACACCTCCAGTGGACTTTCTATTACTGTATCTGGTCAAAGTGTAGAAAGTGTAGCTAGCGCGAACAAATCTAATGTGTCCTCGCTCGCACCTGCAAGTTATCTCGTGTGCCTGGAGTGCTTGGGGTGCCGATGCGATCTATTTATTTGAGCCTTATGCTTTTTCCATTTATGGAGCTTTTGTATTGAATTTCTTTATTGAAATTTAAAAAAAATCAATAATTCTGTAATTTCATGATAAAAACTATAGTGTCGTATACACAACATTTGAATAGCGGTTTCCTGACTTGAAAAACTGCGTGGACAATAGTGTAACAGATTGGCGAGTGTTGGTTCTGTATTGGTCTTATATACTGGATTGGTCGCCGGCCGACCACTGATGAACAATATTTTCTCATTTCTAATCTGAAATTTGATTGTTCTCAACATACCTTTAATTGGTTTCATAAAGCCAGATGGAAAAATAAATGGACACAAAATTTGTTAATGAAAAGTTTGGTTCAGCCGGATATTTGAACTTTTTTTAATACGCCATTATAATTGTTCATTGTAACAGGAGTTATTGGTATCAATGAAATCGATAAAGGAATTGAAATACAAATTCAAAAATAATGAATATAAAAAAAAATTCTCTAGCGTCAATATTTGATCCACGGACCTCCAGTGTTATCCCCCCTCAAGCTTCAAGCATGCGTCTGTGCAAGACCGCGCGAGAAAGAGTTATCGACACTCGCGCATAGGCGTGAGTGAGACAACATAATAGGGAGGCTCAGCTGAGGCTTTGAATGCATGCGGCAGACCTATACAGCACCGCGCGCTCTACAGCCGAAAAGCGGAACTACTTTTTCTGTGCCAAAAGCTAACACGGGCCCTGCTGTTCCATGTAAATCTTCTCTGATCATACCGAACCGTTGGAAAAGTTCTAAGAGCGGTACGAGAAAGTATTCAGGGTTTAAGGCAGGATATACATCTACAACGATAAAAAAATCGGTTTCTCTTTCTTCTTCCTTTAAACCATAGAACTATAAATGTAGAATATTTTCCCAAAGTTACAAAGCGAAATTCGAAAAACTTCAAACGTTACTGCCCGTCAACGCTGTGCCTCACTTTATGAATTCGGAGCAGGCGTAAATTTCAAGAACGTATTATGCAAAACTGCGCTTTCGAAACTGGCATGCAGAATGATTGAAAAACTATTAAGCCGTTTGAGTTAAAAATTGGTTCGAAATATCGATAATATTACTATACCTTCTACATGACGATAATTGTTTTTGAAATATCACAAAAAAACTACTTTTGTAATCTAAATTTTACACAAATTTTGCGTGAAAGGTTGTTTTTTTTGTAAATGCGTGTCATTCCCTTAAATTTGCCTTTCTTTATTCAAATTACTGTTACATACATATGTTCTTACTGAATTAAAAAAAAAAAATTGTTGCAAATCAAAGTCTACAGCAAGCTGGCCTGCACGTAGATTCGCAACTCCCACGCCAACCTTGCTGTAACGGTCTGCCACAGATCCGCCATTTTGATGATAAATGAGTTTAACAAAAATTGTTTTGTATACTTAAATATACCTACAGTTTAATAAATGTAGAATGATTATTTCCTAGTTTTAAAAAGCCCTCAAAATTGCTTAACTTTTCCCCCTTTAAATGTATATCCCGCCTTAAAATTCCGCAGGACAAAGAATTGCGTTGAAAATGGGAAAACGGCAAAAACGATTCGTTGTAGAAAGAAACAAACTCGCTAAAGTCACAAAACAATAAAAACGGTGCCTTTTAAACATGCACAATTCGTTTTTTACATTTTTATTTCTCTTCTGTTATATGTATTTCCGGGTTCTCATTAACATTATAAAGAAAGCAAAAATAAAAAGACAGTTGTACAAACAAGGAATCGATCCGTTGAAAAAAAAAAATTAATGATAATTTTTAAAAAATTCAGGGCGCATATATGAGTTAATATCTCATCTAGTACAATAGCCAAATACTAAATTGAACAATAACAGAAGTTCGAACATACCAGAACTGGAGTCTAGTGAAATAATAATTGTCATTCTTATCATAGGGTTAGTAGCATAGAACGTAGGTAATTCTTTAGATAAGTGACTTTTTCGAAAAATGGTTAATCCCAAACAAACCCAAACAATCCCAATATAGGCGTTGAAATGTTCGAAATGCCCTATTCTATAAAATCTTCCGTGAACTTCTAAACTCTATAACTTTTACCCATACTTCAACCCAAACAAACCCAATATAGGCGTCGTAATGTTCAAAAATGTGTTCAAAAGGCTTAATGTTCAAAATTTTCAAAAAAACGTTATCACGTGTAAAATTTTATCAACTTTTTATAAGGGCGTGAATTTCAGATTCCCCCGACTGAATATCATAATTTATAACCCAATAAATGAGAAAATAGCAAAAAATGTAGGCTTATTTTTCGGCAAAAGTCCCTTATCTAAAGAATTACCAGAACCTGAAACATTTTCCGTTTATATCGCTTTAAAAAATATTCTTCATCCAACAAATCTTCCCTCTTATACAGCTGCTTTTGATTGGCTCACTCCACGGTGGCAGCGCTTCAGGTGACACAAGCGAAAACTACCACTTCCCGCATCGCTCCCCACCCTACAGGTTTCCAGACTGGTATGCTAGACCGTGCGGTAAACTAACCATCAAATAAAATCCCGAAGATCTCCGTCTCCTCTGACCAGATATCGAAGAGACGTACTTTTCCGTACAATCTCATACGTCGTAAAAACCCTAAAATGTATCCGTGATTCAAACGATAAAACGTGACGCCGCGACGATCGTCTCGCACTGAAACATTTGAGCGCCAAATGACACGATTACTCGAGAAGCTTCAACAATGAGGGTCATTTTTCACCACAAAGCACGTAGGACTGAAGTGCATATATAACCTAAAGATTGTAACATGGAATTTTTCACCGCCGCTCGAGTCAGAATTTCGTCGACTCGTCGGCACGTTACGATGGGTCTTTAAATTGTGCCAGCCCCAAGCGAACGTACGGCCGAACGCGTATCGCGGACAACGTACAAAATAAAGCATAGAACTAAGAGAGGACATTCTGAGTCTTTTCTTGGTTCCATCGTGGTTGACACCAGCAGGACACATGTGCATTCATATATATCTACCGGAAAAAGATCGGAATCAGGGTGCGGCGTATTTTTATTGTACCTCACACTCCTTTGACACCGTGACATTTTACATACATATCCTCTAATATATTCATGCCCGTGTTACGTCGCAAACTACGAAGAAACTCGTTCAATAAACCGTCTGCTAGTTTTCTTTCTTTTCGTTGGGCGTTCGTAAGTCTATCCGTTCTTTGTCCTTTTTTTTCACCTCGTGCGCGCGAGTGAATAATTCATCGCGGTATAACCCGGCGATTGTTGCACTTTCATCCGCCGTACCATAATCGATCGAGCGTGTGCAACGCGAGATTCGGAATATCCAATTACCAAGCAACGCGAATATCGGAAGATGTGCGTGCGATAATTCAGAGCGAGCTCATCCGCAATTGGGAGAATATGCTGGTGAAGAATTGCCAGTGCTGTCATTGCTCGTTTCTCAATTTAGTGGGGAATAAAGTAAGGAAACTTCGAGAGCGGCGCGTTTGACACACTTGATTCGGGTCATCGAGAAAGAGTGTGTGTTTGTTGAGGATAGAAGTGTCTTCTCGCTGAAAGTGCTGCTCGCGCGTATGTTGCCACTCGTACAGTGTGCCGTACAGTGAGCGTGCAGTGTGTGCGATCTGCTCGTTGGAAAGAAAAAGAGAGAAAAAAAGATGGCCGACCGCGATACTCGGACGGAGCTGCTGCTGCTACCATTTCACGAAAGTGGATTCTTCGTCGCACTCGTGCACGAAACAATGCAGTTCATTCGTAATCTCGTCGTATCGATAGCGGGGTACACTGTTTAATTAAAGTATCGCCGATACACTGCAGTCGCGTGTCAATTTCTTCGAGAGACAGTCACATCGGCTCGAGTCACCCCTCCCCCCTCTCCCACGGTAAGTTGACGTTTCGTACTCGTTGAGCTTTTTTTTTCTTCTCACGAACATTAATCACAATCACCCAGGCTGCCCTAATTTTTTCTCGCTCTCCCTTCTTTGGTTTATTTTTATTTTACAATTCAGACGTTCGTTCGTGTACACATCGTTCGTTCTGGCGTGAAAATCGTTCTATTTGAGAGGAAATTCCGTGTGTAGCGCACAAGGTTTCGATAAAGCGCCTTCGCCCTCGTGTTGAGCTTTCGTATAGTCGGCGGAAAATTGCGTCATGAATGGAAAAGTGATCGTTGCCGTTTTTCTTCGTTGTTTTCCGAACGGGTGCCAATGTTGAAGTGTCGCGAAACCTTGCTGGAAAAAAAGAAATAGAGCAAGGTTATTTCTTTTTTTTTTAATTTTGTCAAATCTCCGAGCGAAATTTGTGTATCGAATGTTAGCGTTGAAGTGTTAGCGGGCAGAATGGAAACGGCGTTTTCACGACGGCACGAGCATTCGTAGCGTGATGAACGTGCACGAAAGTACGATCCGTACCACTCGAAAGTGACATTTAAACGAGAGTGTACAATTTCTATTTTTAGAACCCAAGGGTCGAAAAAACAGCCGCTACGATAAATATGAACAATGTTTCGTTGTTGAACGTGTCGTCATTTCACACGAACCGTTGCGATTTTTATGAGCTCAGTTGTTTCGCGATATGAGAATTCATGCGTTACGCGTGTGAGTGATTGTTCGTGCACGTGCGACTGGTGTAGATGGCTCTTTTCGCGATATCTTAGCACACGCTGGCTACAGAGCCACGAAATACTTATCGCAAAAGAAAAATCAGTATGACTCATACTGGATCTCGATGAGGTAATGGCCAGCTTAAAATATCTATCAGAAATAATGTGACGAATCAATGTTCGGAATGTAACTCGCGTCTAATTAAAAGTCATGGATGTTACCCATTTGAAAAACCAGGAAAATTCGGGGAATTTCTTTCCTCCTCGAATAATTAGGGAAAAGTCAGGGAATTTTGAAAATTCTCTCGATTTTTTCCGGAATTTACTTTTAGCAAGAATTACGAAGAAAATGAAATCGACTTGAGAAAACAAAAGGGAAAAGTATAAACATAATTTTTTTTGTATACTTTTAATATTTATATTCTTCATTATATGCAAAAAAGTTATGTCAGTGCCAAACATTGAAAATTTAAAAAACGTAAAACTAATTCACTCTGAAGCACTATACATTTGCATTCGATTTGTCGATATACACAACCACGCAATTATTATTCTAGATACGTGTTATTTTTTATTTATTAGCACGGACATCGAAATTTTTGTTTATACTAAAAAAACGCGTTCTGTATTTGCTTTTAAGGGATCAGCACAGTGTAACCGGTTGGAAAATCGCTGACTTTCGCGATTTTCTTTTTCGTTGGTTAGCATACGCTAAGTCTGATTTCTTTATCTCAAATCAAAGCACTCGCGAAGAACGAAAAATTAATTTCTAAACGTTTATTTTTATTTCTTTACATTTGTTATGGTTGCAAATATCATGTTGACTGTAAAAAGTTATCAATCAGTATGAAAGCCGCTATCTTGCTATGGAAGTTTTTAAAATCCAAATTGACAAAATGGTGGCTGTTTGAAAACAAATATCGAATATAGCCTACCTTTTCGGCAATTTTTCGTTAAAAAAAGATATGAAGATTAAAAAAAGTTTCCATGTCAAGATAAAGAACGGCGTGAAAATCGGTGTGTCAAAATTTGAGATCGATAGCTTGAAAACTCTTCCTTTGAGAGTGTACACCGTTTTGAAAAACATTTCGAAAAAAATGCGTCCGCCCTCCGCTCCAGTTCTCACGCAGCTGGTCGCATCTCTTTTCTGAGAAAGGCTGTAGCAACCGGAATAATTCGAATTTAGCCCCAAAAATTGAACAGCATGTTTATAACAAAAAAAAAATCTATACTATCCGATAATGGAAAAAAATCGATTTTTCGACCATTTTACACTGTGATGATCCCTCAATGTATTTTCTTTTACCTTAAAGTGTTGAAATTATATTTCGAATTTCAGTGTTTAAATTATTCTTTGAATTTCGTTTTTTTACCTTGCAGTATTTCAATTATTTTTCGAAAATGTAAGTTTCGGTTTAAATTTCATCTCAATATTTAACACTTTTATATATTTGATCTTAAAAAAATGTTTTTTTTTAAAATCGCAATCTCCCTCGAAACCTGCGAGAAAAACCTGGAAAAGTCAGGGAATTTCTGAGTCTACAATGCCTAACAACCATGAAAGTAGTTATTTATTTTCTTCGGGCGTTGCAATGAAATATCTTTGGATAGTTAACTCATTCCATATATCTAATGATAATTCAACGAATTATAATGGCGTTAAAGTTTGCATCGTTGCTTTGCAACGGAAGTTCTTTATTATTTTTAAAACTTCTCCACTTTTATTACAATTGAATTTTTTCATCGATTAAGACTAGTTCTCTACTAAAGATCTTTCGACTCCGCCGTTAGCTGCATACAAATTCACGGCGTTGAAGTTTGCACGGAATGCAACAATCTTATTTCTCTCTACTTTTGTTATTATTCGAAATCGACGTTTGAGATTGTAAATTTCTGATAAAAATACGTGAAACCGTTTGAGCGTTTTTCGTAGTCTAAATTGGCAAAAAAAAACCTTGAGAAATTGGAAAAAATAAACATTTCCGTTGCATTTCAATGCTCGCTTCAGCATCGTAAAGTCATCTTTCGATGGATATTTTATTCAGTTTGAATGTCGCAGGCAGAATCGCGTATGTTTTCCGCTATTGGAGTGTGTACGGAGATCCTTTGCATAATCGCAATACAAGAAATTCGCCGTGTAACGGCAAATACGGCAGAGGCATACACGGGTTCTTCGCTACGGAGTTAGCATACGATGTTGAAGTTTGCATCGTTGGGATGCAACGAAAATTCTATTTTATATATTTATTATTTTAAAAAGCTTTTCTTGCAGATTAAAATGCTAGATTTTCGAGTAAGCGACTTGAAGAATGATTGACAATTTTTCCGAACGAAGATTCGTCAAAAGAAACTTCAGCAATAGAACAATAATAATTTTTGTTGCATTCCAACGATGCAAACTTCAAACTCATGCAAAACTTTCGTTGCATTCCAAAGATGCTAAGTCCAGCACCATAGTAGAGTACCATCATTTCGTAACGTTGACGTTTTCATCGTTGGAATGCAATGGAACTTCATTCTTTTTAATTTCTCATTTTCCTTGCTGATTCAGGTTTTGAAAAACTCCCGAACGTTTTCATGTATTCGCACTAGAGGTTTATGAGCTCAATTCGGACAAAAAAGGCTCTGGATAATGATAGATATGAAGAAGTGAAAAATGAAGAAAATAAATATTTGCATTTCAACCACGCAAGCTTCAACGACATAACATTTCTTCTATAACGAATACAATGCGATATACATGTTATGGAAGTTCTTAAGTGTCTTCTTAGGCTTCTTTGACGACCCGAACAGAGCAGGATTATTTGAAAAAATCAACTTTGAAGGAATAAGATGATTGAATAATCACTTGGACACTTGTTTGCATGTACATTAACAAAGTATACCAAATTTTAGGGTGTAGTTCCGAAAATCCCATACCTCTGATTAATTTGGAACTTCGTGTACCCATGTATTTGGACTCGCTGATTACGAATATCATAGTGAAAATACCCGCAAATTTGATTTTCAAGGTCAACACTCACGAAAACTGATTTTTTAACAATTTTTCTATTTTATTTTAGTAAATATTCATTTTAGAAAAAAATGTTTCCTATAAAAGTTATAGCCTATGAAAATATGGATCTTTTATGTTCTACACAGTTTTTATCTGAAACCATTCCGTTTCGAGAAAAATTTGATAATGGTCCAATAAGCGAAAATTGCTTAGCTCCGTTAGTTTCGATACTATCTACTTACGCACTTTACCGCGGGAAGGTTGGAGTTTAGTCTTTAAAGTGCATGTTTTTTTGTTGCTTTTTAGTTTTTTATTTTAGTTTTTTGATTTTTCCTCTTTTATTTTAGTTTCTTTTTGTATTATATACTATTTTTGCATTTTCTGTGATTCAGTCAGTTTTAAAGTGCATGTTTTTTTGTTTTTTAAATTTATTTTGTTCATTCTTTTCTTTTATTTTCGTTTCTTCTTGTATTATATACTATTGTTGCATTTTTTGTGTGGCTTGTTTGGGTTTGTTTGAGTTGTTTGGTTTGGTTTCTTGGGCTTGCTTGGGCTTTTTATTTAATTTTGTTTTTTTTTTTATTCTGGGTTGTTTGGGCTTTTTTGTTTAGATTTGTGTTTGGATTTTTTTGTTGGTTTTGTGTCAGTTTGAACTTGGTTTTTTTCTTTGGGTTTGTGTGGGTTAATGAACATTATCTATATTCTTGCTGTTACCGATCGGTTACTATAGATAAGTATATAATATCGAATCGAATGAAGCTAAGCAATTTTCACTTACTGGACCATTACCCCATTTTTCTCGAAATCGAATGGTTTAAGGCAAAAATTGTATAGAATATAACAGATCAATATTTTCATAGGCTACAACTTTTGTAGGAAACATTTTCCTCTAAAATGAATATTTCCTAAGATAAAAGAGAAAAACTGTTAAAAAATCAGTTTTCGTGAGTGTTGACCTTGAAAATCAAATTTGCGGGTACTTTCAATATGATATTCGTGATCAGCGAGTCAAAATACATAGGTACACGAAATTCCGAATTAATCAGAGGTATGAGCTTTTCGGAACTTTATCGTCGTTTTATTTGCACAACTTCTTTAACAATTTTTTTACAAAATGCTATTCGTTCTCTTACAACTACCTTCATTTATTTTCCACTCTGCATACTCTTTCCCTTGTCACTGTCTAATATCTCTTTCTTTTTCTTAGTTTAATCCTCCCTCCCATCTCTTCCTTCCCCTCCCTCCTTCTTCCTTGCACATTTTTCTGCACACTTCCTCTATTTCCCTAAAATACTCGCATATTCCTTCTCGTATCTTCCACTCCAACATATTTATAATTTCCCTGTGCTTGTACCTCGGCTCTTGTCTCCTTGTAAATTTTTTTATTTTTTATTTTACGATAACTCTTTCTCCACATACTCTATCAAACGCGGCCTTCAAATCCACAAACGCAACGTATAACCTTGCTCCCTTAGATTATAATTTCTTATTGATTATTGCATTTAATGTAAATCCGATCTCTCGTTCCTCCATCTTTCCTGAACCCTGCCTGACTTTCCCGCATTTTTTGGTTCTTCTCTATCCAGTTGTTCAACCTCTCGTCGTCATTTTTGTTAAGATTTCATACCCGACATCCAATAATGATACCCCCTATCATTTTCTGCATCATCCTTTTCCCCGTCTTTATAGATTGGGACAATCATTGCCGATTCCCACGCTTTCGCGATTCCTCCATATTTTATTTAGGGCCTTTCTCAGGTCTCCCCACAAATCCCATCATCCCCCGCCGCTTTATCGTTTCCCACTTTATTCAAGACCCCGTCCAGTTTTTTTCTAACCCTCGTAAAATTCTCCTTTTTCTTCTCTTTCTTCCTCATTTATTTCTCGCACTTCTCTTTCCCATACCCTTCCCTCCTTTGCATCCGTTCCCATTTCCCTGCTTTGCTTTTCCTCACCGTTTAGTAATTTTTCGAAATGTTCTTTCCATTCTTTCTTCGTTATTGTACTATCTACTGTTTCCATTCCGTCATTCCTGAATTTATTAATGGCTTACCACCTTTTAGCATCTTTTTTGCCTTTCCCATCTCTTCCCAAATTGTGCACCGCCATTTTCTTTTTCCTCGTTGTACGTTTTTTTAAATTTTCTCCTCTCTTTTAATAGTTCTTGCTTTTTCTACCTATTTCTTTGTTTGGTGCATGCTTTTCATTTTCCCCATACTACCCCTTTCTGCTCTTTGCACTCCGCGTTGAACCATCTTGGAAGGTCCCCCCCCCTCTCTCTCTTTGTTTTTTGCATTTTTTCCTTAATCCCGCCCTCTCCGTCGCCCCCATTATTTTTTCTTCCACCCCCTCCCAATCTCCTCTCCCTTTTTCAATTTATTTTTCTTTTTATATTTCTTCTGTGAACTTTTCGATCTTGCTTCATTCCAAATTAACCGTGTGCTTCCTTTTGCACCCTCCTCTTCTTCACCTTCCTCTCCTTCTGTTACCTTTTCCCAAATCGCAAAGAAAAAATTATCTCCAAGTTGGCATCGTTGGAACGCAACGAACATAAATTCGTTTTCCATGGTGAAATTTCTTTTCGACCCTTTTAGGCTATGAAAATCATTCGAACGTTTTTGCGTATTTTTATTGCGAATTTAGGACCTCAAGTTGCGAAAAAGGTTTCGAATAAAAATAAAAATGAAGAAATAAGAAAAAAAATCGTTACGTTTCAGCGATGCAAACTTAAAGGTCATTTGAAAAGCATAGTTTGAAGAAAAACGCGTCTGAAGTTTTACTAGCGGTTCTAACGTTGTAATCATAGGTTTACCTTCGAACGGCGATTCCTGCACCATATGCTAGACCTTCCTCAATTTGAATCGACGAATGATTTCGTGAAATTTTCACGGTAGCCTAACCCATTAAAAGGGTAACCGTGCTTTTCTGGGCGCAGATACAGGCGCAGGATACACTCGTTATTCTATTACTGCCTCTCATGTAGGAGAGGAGCCCGTGTATGCCCCAATATCCGGGTACATATACGATCTAACACTCGGCCCCCTCAATAACGTGAATCGCCACTGCGATACACGTCCGGGATTCTAAGGTCACGACCTACATATCCATAATTTCGAGACTTTCCCGAGTTACGATACTCTCGTTATCCCTAGATTCCTTACCGTTTTCACGAGCGATTGAGGCTATATTTAGATGGGGTTGAAGTTTGCATCCTTGAATCGCAACGAAAGTTCTTTTCCACTTTTACCATTTCTTTGTTTTTATAATGATCTATTATTTTGTTATGTATATTAAAGCCTCAGGCCACAGTAACGGGTATAAAATCGTGTGCGATTTTAACAATATTTTTTCGTATGAAAAAGTGATTTACTCATAAAATTAATTACACATCTATTTAGTACGATGATCTTGAAGTTTGCATCGTTGAAACGCAACGAAAATTAATTCTCCTTCTTTAATAAAATGACTCTTTGGCTGTTTTAAGTTATGAAAATCATTCGAACGTTTTTGCGTATTTTTATTACACATTTACGACCTTAAGTTGCAAAAAAGAGGTTACGAACAATAATAAAAAAAAAAAATAAAAAAAAAAAGTTGCATTGCAACGATGCAAACTTCAACGTCATTTTAGTATGAATATCAGGCTGTTAGGAAATATATATATTTTTTTCGATGTACAGAATGGCCGACTACTAATATTTTTTAAATCTTTTTTTTGGACGCTCCGCGGCGCGACATTTAGCATGCACAATTTTTGACCTAGAACAAAAAACTAAAATTCTCATCAATCTACATTAGAATACCTAGAGAAGTACGTACGGAATTTAGAAAATATTGTTTTATTCAAAAGTGGTCGGCATTTGAACTTAAGAAATGAATTTTCAGTAAAAAATGTCGTTATAACTGCTCATAAACTGCTCATAAAATGAAAAGTACTTTTGTACTTTTCTGCGAAATGCAATTAGGAATATAACTGTTAAATTTGAAGTAAATTGAGTGAAAATTGTTGAAGTTATTTGTCACGCCAATTGGAAAAAACGCTGTCTCGAGAAGTTTCGAGTAGTCGACCATTTTGTACATCGAAAAAAAAAATTCCAACAGCTTGATATTCATATTAAATAGATGTGTAATGAATTTAATGAGTGAATCACTTTTTCATACGAAAAAAAATTGTTAAATTCGCACATGATTTTATACCCGTTGCTGTGGCCTGAGGCCTTAAGGCCGTGGACCTCTAATGAAGATAAGCATATCCATATGGTCGATTTTCGTCCCCTGAATTAGCAGAAAAATGCGAGCAATGGAATAAAAATTAAGGAAGCTTTCCAGTGTGACAGCCCGAAAAATTGCTGTTTTTCGCGATTTTTTTTTTTAAAGAAAAAATAATCTAATCGGTCTGGTTTTTTTTTTGTATATTAATTGGGTATTGAAGAATACAAAACAATTTTTTAAAGATCGATTTATTTATTAATTAATATCTATAAAAATGATGAAACAATTGTTGCAGAAAATGCACTTGGATGTGGTGTTCACGTTGGGGGTCACAATTTTGATCTGAAACAAAAAACACAAAAAGATTATTGATCGGTATATAATTGGCTTTCGTGCTATGGAGGCTTTTTTTTTTCCCCAAAAATGGCGCCGGTTTGAACAAAAAGTATCGATTTTAGCATTTTTTTGGCAGTTTTTTTTTACAAAAAAATAGGAAGATGTCAAAAAAAAAAAGCTTCCATAGCACGATAAACAATGACGTTAAGAATATTGTGTAAAAAATTCAACTCGATAGCTTTAAAACTCTGCCCTCCAAGTTGGACACCGTTTTGAAAAATGCTGTTTCGAGAAAAACGCGTTCAAAGTTTCGCTGTAGCTGTAGCGCTCCGTTGCCTTCTTCCAAGAAATGCTGTACAGTAACCGAAATAATCTGAATTTCGGCATGAAAATTTCAGGGAATATTCGGAAGAGTGTATACTATTCGATAAAGCAAAAAAAAAAAATCGATTTTTTGAAAATTTCACACTGGAAAGCTCCCTTAACTTTCGTTGCGTTCCAACGATGCGAACTTCAACATCATAAATTTAGGCGATTACATAGAGTCGGCAACAACTTTAAACGAAACGTCCGTAGTTTCTAATTCTCTATCTCGCCCTCTCGCCTGTCTCCCACTTACTCACGCTCTCCACCGAAAAATCGATAATGAACCCTTTTTTTTCATACTCCTCTACCTTGCATCTACCTGACATCAATTTTTGCTCAATTATCGGAATTTTCACAGTCTATGCTTGGGGTTGCTTCCCTCCATGCGACATGGGCGATACGCTCGAGTACACGTATATAGGACGTTCCGTGCTCTACACACTGCATTTTAACTTACCAACTTATACATGGGGGTATCGAAAAGTTTCGATCCCCTCGTATGTGTGGCATATCTTGTAAAGTTGTGCGTCCTTTGGGACATTTTTTTCTTTAGGCTGAAATTTTGAACCGGTGGGGTTAGTATCTATAATTTTCGCTAATTTTGCGTCTCAACAAAGTTGGCGTTAAGGAGGTACGATCACTTTCACGGGGTCAAAAAAGAGTCTAAATTTATTTTACCTACAGCTGCTCTGATTGATGTTTACTTATGTTGATTAATCGTATTATCGATAATAGTGTGCCAAATGTTGTGGTAAATGATGAATTTATTGCACGCGAAAAAATAAAAACTGAAAAATTAGATTGTCAACGACTCGGTAGTGTCTTCGTAATAATAATATTAACATATCCACCATAAAAACGGACTAAAAAGATAAAAAAATCGGCCGGAAACCTATTAAGGCGTTACCCTCACTTGTAGCGCAAAAAAAGGCCTTTTTCATGAATTTTTTTAAAGAAAACTACAAAACTTTTTTAATCGATCAATATACCATCTTAAAGAACACATCTTGAAGAACTTTCAGCAATTTTTTTATTGAAAAGTATTCCATTCTTTAGTGGCAAATGGCCGTCAATGAAATAATGTTTTTATATACACGGTTTGCGGTGACCAACATTGCGGCGAAGTGGATCATCTGAAAAAAAAATGCGGATGGATTTAGTCAAATATAAGTATAAACTAGTCTTTAATCGAAGGATTTCAAAAAATATTCATTTTTCATAAAATGGCGGACAGTCAAAGTTAATGGTTCGATTTTAACGGAAAAAACGGCTGTTTTTTGGCTATAAAACGGCCATTTTTTTCGAAAAAAAAAAAATCGAACGATTAAAGACTACATTTTTATGTATTAAATAAGCCTGCAAAATTTCAAGAAGTTCGGTTCATTAGTGTTCGAGTAATCTTGGTCACCGACTTCAGAAATGCCATTTTGAGAAAAACGCGTTAAAAGTTTCAATTTCAGTTTACACGAAGAACGGATTCTTCTCTTTCAACGCTCATATCTCAGTCAATTTTGTTCGGATCGACTTGAAAGCTTCAGGACATATTCTCAGATACTTATACTTCAAAAAAATGCAATAAAAAAAAACGATTTTTTCAAAATCGCAAGTGGGGATAACCCCTTAAAATAGGCTTGAATTGCCTCAGCGGAATTAACACTATAGACAGAATATAATTATATGTATTATTGATACGTGATAAATGATAAAACTCTACAAATTGTTGTTTGCATATTTTGTGGCGGCTTCTATTCAAATTAATTTCAAAACAAAGATGGGTTACGTTCGCCAAACGCATCAGCTGTTACTCGCGACGTTGCTAAGTCTGTAGATGCTATTCCGTTGTTCTGACCATTTTCAACCGAAAATTGAAACTTTCTTGTAATGTAGTGCTTTAACTACACGGGGAAGATTGATTTGCTTATTTTTGACAATATCTATCATATCTAATCTATCGAATTTTCGTTTTCCAACGGGTTTAGTTGGATACGTGAGTAGAAAAACCACGATCACCGCACTTCCGGTTGACCGTCTCCATAAGGCGACGTGCTTTGGTAACTCAAAGTGCTCGACTTTACATTTTTATTGCGAAAAAATTAAACGGTCGAAATAGCTCAAATTTTGGTTAAGGCGCATAAAGTATTCGTCAAAATCATATAAAAACTTCAAATCTAAAAGTTGGATTCGTAGTAATGATCGTACCTCCTTAAGACAGCCAGAGGTTATTCCCTGAGGGAATCATCTTCTTGGGACGATGTTGAAGTTTGCATCGTGGGAGCGCAACGAATGTTATTTTTCACAATTTATTAGGACGTTGAATAAATTCTCACTGTTTTCCAACAGATGGCGTTACCAGAACTGCGTGCGTGTAGTTTGAGGTAGGAGCGCATCTATAAAGAAGTACTATAAGCAAGCTTGGAATTCAGTGTATGTCATTTTGCTGAAGTGTAAAGAACGATTTTTGGCAAATATTCGGAAGTGGGGCTCCTGCTATAATTTTCTCTAGCAGGCTCTCCTCCTGCTAGGCTTACTTTTGTTCGGGTTTGTTTGGGGTTTGGTTGAGGTTGTTTGGGTGTGTTTGTGGTTGTTTGGGTTTGTTTGAACTCTTGAAGAAAATTAGCCTGATTCTAATAGGAGCCCCACTTCCGAATATTTGACCGATTTTTTCATAGCGTTGAACATGTCAAATTTCGTGCGAAAAAAGAGTTCTTGGGGGAATCATACTGCGTTACTTTATTTTTGTAAATATGCAGCTGAAGCACACAGGAACACAATGCAGTGAGATGGGTTTAGACGTTTCAAAAATAATTATTTTAATATGTTGAATTGGAGGCATTACTTCACGAAGACTCGTGTCAGACGCTAGCTGAACTCGCAGAATTCTGAGGTCACACAACAGTTTCGAAACGTTTGAAAGCATTAGGAATGATTTTTTAAATGAAGCATTAACTTTCACAAAAAAAACAGCGAGAACTCACTGTTCGTTTCAATATTTTTCATATTTTTGTTATTATAGAGGCTTCTTTTTAGATTTATGTTGTCGATCGCTAAACAAATGTCGTCAAAAATGGTTGGAGGATTTTTTAAGGCAAAATAAACAAAATAAAAGAAGTATAATTGGAATGCAACGAAATGTTTTTTTAGCGAACTTCCGCCGCGATCAATTTTGAAGCTCCTCATTTAGCAATCTATAACCCAAATCTATGGTGCTGAAGTTTGCATCGTTTGAACGCAACGAAAGTTGCGTTTTACATTTTATTTTCCACATTTTCATTATTATAGGCAATCTTTTTTTGATATATTTTTATGTAGATCGCAAAATAAATATCTTAAAAAATGATTGATGGATTTTCGTGGGCGAAATCTGCAAAAATAAATTAAATTCGTTCCATTCCAACGATGCAAACTTCAGCATCGTCCCAAATCTACGAAATATGATTTTCGATACTAATAAAAATAAGGAAGTAAAGAAAAAATCGTTGCATTCCAACGATGCGAACTTCAAGACCATGCTGTTTTAGCTTGGTCTGTGAAGCGAGAATAAGTGAAAATGCCATTGTATTTTAAAAGAACGGTGATGCGCGACACGGTCCGTTTATGAGGAAGCTTTTCATTAAGGCCTTAGGCCATAGTAACGGGTATAAAATCGTGTGCGAATTTAACAATTTTTTTCGTATGCAAAAGTGATTCACTCATAAAATTAATTACACATCTATTTAGTATGAATATCAAGCTGTTAGAATTTTTTCTTTCGACGTACAAAATGGCCCATTACTAATATTTTCTTTTATCTTTTTTTGGGCGCTCCGCGGCGTTACATTTAGCATCCACAATTTTTTTACTAGAACAAAAAACAAAAATTCTCGTCAGTCTACATTAGAATACCCAGAGAAGAACGTACGGAATTTAAGAAATATTGTTTATTCCAAAGTTGTAGGTATTTGAACTTAAGAAATGAATTTTCAGTGAAAAATTGCGTTATAACTGCTGATAAACTGCTCATAAAATGAAGTTTTCGATTAATCAGAAATTCCGTACGTACTTCTCTGCGAAATGCAATTAGGAACATAACATTTAAATTTGAAGTAAATCGAGTGAAAATTGTTGAAGTTATTTGTCACGCCAATTGGAAAACAGCTGTTTCGAGAAGTTTCGAGTAGTCGGCCATTTCGTACATCGAAAAAAATGTATATATATATTTTTTCGAACAGCTTGATATTCATACTAAATAGATTTGTAATTAATTTTATGAGTGAATCACTTTTTCATACGAAAAAAAATGGTTAAATTCGCACATGATTTTATACCCGTTCCTGTGGCTTAAGGTCTTAAATACTTAGCCTCAAACAGTTTCATTAAGCAAGAAAATCCCTTTAAGCAGCCGAAGATGAGCGAATTTTAAAGACTTTTTTTGTGTCCGAGCTATTTATCATACATAATTAAAATTGAATGTAGATTATGACGTCACAAAAATACCTACGTAAACGCGCGAAACCCGTGACAACATATTATGAAATCTTAAATGGCTGCTGTACGACTCTTGCTTCAGAGACGGTTGGCGCCCGAGTTGTTCCCCGCCGTAAAACCTAACGGCTGGTACATTGATTTGAAATATCAGAGCCAAGCATTTTTAGATTTCTACGACCCACACGCTCTATGTGAACCTTAAAACCCGACGTAAAGTGAAACTTTGAAAAATGGGATGTGTTTTAAAAAAATTTCATCTTTCATGAATCGTTTACCACGTTAACGAAAAAGCAGTTTTTCAAAAGTAATCGTCAACGAACTTTAGGTTCTCATAGACGGTGATTCTCTAAAAGTGTGAAAAATTTCAAAATGATCGGTCGAATAGTTTTTGAGTAATTTCGTACGGGGTTCGCGAAAAAATGATTTTCAGGAAAACGCCTTTAAAGTTTCAACTCAAACATTTTTGGACTAAATGACCTACAGATTAATCTGCGATTCCGGAAGGCAGTAAAGTAGCCTCTCAGCTTCCTCGTCGAATGCATTTTCGGCCCTAAGCTCTTCTCTACCTTATAAAGGGATCTACCCCCTTAATCATCATTTAACTCAATTTTGTATTTTTTATCTGGTGGGGAGATGTGATTAAACATATATTAAACGTGTATTAAATATTAAGCATGTATTAAACGATATGGAAAGCCAGTTTTTCTTAGTACGTGCGAAACGTGTTTTTTTAATCTATAAAAAACCTGTTTTTCATCATAACCTGGGTATATTACTCTTAATAGGATATGACCCTAAAATCCATTCCTGACATATACATGAACATTTGCGACGTTCACGCGAACGTAGCTACGGGCAAAAGCCAATATGCATATGCGGGTGTGCGCGCGCGTGCCTGTGTTTTATCGCCGCACCATCGCGTCTATGATTCATCCATTTTACAAAAAAGAATGGAACCACAAAGACCCGACAATTTTACAACGCTTAGGCTTGTTGAACGTATGCAAAGTTGTAAATACTAAATTACGGTCGAATAGTATTATTAACACGAAAAACAAAACACAATGTTAAAGAGGTTGGAGCGATCCAGGTGAGTGAAATGACGGTCTATGAAATTTTTTCCAATGAACCTCAAAAAAAATCCATACGCGGTATGGATTTATTCTGTAGATGCTAATTTTTCGTAAAATATATAATTGAAGGGCAAAATGATGCACTTTCATATATTTTTTATTACGTAAATAAGAAACGATCCTGAAGCTTGCATCGTTGGAACGTAAAGAAAATGAATTTCTTATTATTGATAAAATTTATTAGCCGATTTAGGCTATGAAAATCGTTCGAACGTTTTTACGGATTTTTATTACAGATTTACAACTTCAAGTGGTTGAAAAAGGCTTTTTAATAATAATGAAAGTAAAGAAATAACTTAAAAATCGTTGCATTCCAACGATGCAACTTTCAACATCGCGATAAGAAAAACGATTGTGTTACTACCGACATGAAAAAGTATAACATCATCGATGTTTATTATTTCAAAAAAACTGCGTCAGCGAATGTTTTCCACAACTCAGAATGAAGTTTTGAGTTCAGCGAATGTTCCCCACAACTCAGAATTGAAGTTTTAATATTTATGCTGCGAGATTATTTATTATTACCATTACTTAATATTAAGTGTGCCGAAATACGACAACTTCGCTGACATTGAGGTTGCCAGCAATGTTCTTCATTCGCCAGCCAAGATTCGTAATCTTTCAACGACCTTTGATGGTTCAATATTGAATATATATGGTTTACGGTAGGCAAGATGGTTTTATTAGAGTTTACAAAAGTTTATTTTGCGTTAACTCGTTGTCAGAAATGGTTCCTCTTGGAACCGCACGTAAAATTACATGCATTCAACTATTTTTTATCTCTGGTGTTTTGTGGTGAAAAACATTATAAATATTCGTCGAGACCAGGTGTAAAAGTATGAAACCGGAATTCCCCTATAGATGGTGCTAGCCATCAGCTTAGGGACTGTAAGACCGCTTCTGCAGCGCCATCACCTCCCTCTAACAGCTGACGAAGATTTTCAACACACAACCACCCAAGTTCCCTACACCGGTATATTTTTCTATAACCTTAAACATGTCGAGTTTTGTGCCTACGAAGTACGATTTGCGGACAGCATTGGTTGTCTGTTATCATTTGAAGAAAACTGCTGCAGTATCGCATCGAATCCTTGTCGAAGCTTACAGTGAACATGCTCTTGGTAAAACACAGTGTTTCGAGTGTTTAAAAAATTCAACAGTGGTGATTTTGACGTGAGAAACGAAGAGCGTGGGAAACCACCGAAAAGTTCGCAGGCAACGAATTGCAAGCCTTATTGGATGAAGATGATACTCAAAGTCAACAAGAACTCGCGGATCAATTGAATGTGACGCAGAAAGCCGTCTCCATTCGTTTTTATCATTTTCAAACAACAGACGTGTAATTTCTACAATGAAAAATCCGGTTTCATACTTCTACACCTGGTATATAGTACAGACAATGACATATATATTTTTTTGTGGCTTAGATTCTGGCCAACGCTCCATCCTCCTTAAATGTGTAAAAAAAACATTCGAAGAACTCCAAATTCGAATATAGTCGTTACGCGAATTACCGGTTCAAATATTTTCTCTTTCTCGAAAATTAGCATGAAGTATGCGAAATTTTAATGTAAAAGTACAACGAAAGTAGCGGGGATAAAGTATAATTTGTAACAGGATGCCCTTTGTGTGAAATATTGATGCACCGATCGATACAGTACCGTTTAATGATCGTTTCAGCAAAATGGAGTGGGTGGAGATAATCGAACCGAGAACGAAGGAGCATATGTATGCGAATCTGACGACCGGTGAATGCGTCTGGGATCCACCACCGGGGGTGCCCGTGTAAGTACATCGGAAAACATGAAGAAAATTCTTGCTCGCATTCATCGACAAAATCGGGAAACGATCGAGACTTCAGCGCGTTAGTCTAATACTGCAACTATCGTTTCAGTAAGAAAACCGACAACAATCAGTGGTGGGAACTCTTTGATCATAATACTTCTCGATTCTACTATTACAACGCGACGTCGCAGAAAACAGTTTGGCATCGCCCGACCGATTGTGATATCATACCACTTGCCAAGTTACAGGTCAGTCTCCTCCTCTCTTTTGTCAAGAACAATAATAGAGTTGAGCGTCGGTTTAGCGTATTATTATCGGCTAGTGATGGTGCTGAAGTTTGCATCGTTGGAATGCAACGAAAATTATTTTGTTCATCCATTTCTTCAGTTCCTTCATCACCCGAATTCTCATCCTGGACACTTAGGTTGTAAATTTTTTATGAGAATGCTAAAAAGAACCGTTGTGCCATTTTTGTAGCCTAAATTCTCCCAAAAATAGTTCGGTCTATTAACTTTCTTTGCATTCTAACGATGCAAACTTCGATATCATAACATAAATTGGCAAGAAAATATTTTCGATAATAAAGAAAACGAAAGAAGGAATAAGAATTTTTGTCGCAAGGCTTGGTAAAAATGGCCAGAGGGTGCGGGTGAATTTCTATTCCGCTATCTTTATTTCCAATGGCATTGAACTGCAACAAAAATATATTTTCTTTGTATTACTCATTTCCTTTGGCACGTTCAGACTACGGAAATTACTGAAATATTTCCGAGGACCCTCCTCAAAGATTTCTAACCTAAAGCGGTAAAAAAAGATTTTAGATAATAATGGAAATAAAGAGACGACAAAAATTAAGAAGAATTCTCGTTGCATTCGAACGACGCACGCTTCATTCCAATTTTTTCTGAACATTGGTATACTAAGTCAAAAGCATCATCAATAATGCAAGACGAATCAGATCCTCTTTCCTATTCGCCTCGAGTGAAAATTGTTGAAGTTATTTGTCACGCCAATTGGAAAAAAGCTGTTTCGAGAAGTTTTGAGTAGTCGGCCATTTTGTACATCGAAAACGAAAACAATTTTCTTACAGCTCGATATTCATACTAAATAGATGTGTAATAAATTTTATGTGTGAATCACTTTTTCATAAGAAAAAAAACGTTAAATTCGCACATGATTTTATACCCGTTACTGTGGCCTAAGGCTTTAACAATAATCCTCGTGCCGTTTGCCACATCAAATTTACAAGTATCCGTACACACAACTCTTGCGTGTTCGATCGTACAGGAAAATCAATATTATTGTAATTAGAATTTTCTCTGTGCGGCATTGAAACGTGTTGCGAACCGTAGACGCTGAAACAGAATACGGAACCGGCCAGCGGTGGACTAGGCTCGAACAGCGAGGATCATCCGAGATTCGGGGAGTATCGGAAAAAAGAGTCGGTCTCGACTCAAACGCAGACTTGCTCGATTGTGCGAGCTGCCGCTTCTTCCGGTTCACGCTTCAACCACCAGGACAATCCAAATTCGACGCCCACTCTGGTACGCCGATGAACAACGAAAATTTTCCCTGCTCTCTCCCCCTCCGTCGTTAAAATATGCGCCATGAGATTTATAGATGCACAATATGCACTACTTTCGTGGTGCTTTTGTTTTTGGTGCCGGATGCGCCGCAAAAATAAGGAAAAGTCCACGAACGCGCGTGCCTGCTATTTCCTATTCCGAGAGAGCCTCGTTCCCACAAACGTAATTGAAGCACTGTTGGATTTGTTCGTAGCTAATCGGTGGGCCAGGAAGTAGAACATCGAGCAAATCTCGGGGTGCTTCGAGTTTTGGAATCGGGCTGGACCAAGATGGGGGTCAAACGTCGCCACCCTCGCCATCTCCCTCTCCGTCGAGTCGACGTCAGCACAATCATCATCATCATCATCATCATCCGCAGCAACAACAACAGCAGCAGCAGCAGGTGCACAACAATAGCAGACAACACGGTAGACGTCAGGAGCCGCCGTCGTCCCGGAAATTGCAAAACAATTCGCAAGATTCGGGTCGTTCGAGCGACAGTTCGATATCGCACAGTCGAACGTCCCTCGAGTCGGCTACGGCGTACAGGCTCCTCGAATCGCCGCATCGTTATCAGCATCGATCGAGCCTCGGCCATCAGCAGACTACTACCGGAGCTCTACCGCCTCCGCCGCCACCACCCGTAAATTCCAATCGAACCAGCACGAGTCACAACAAAAGTGGCACCCTCGAGAACACGAGAAGCGTGAAGATGGGAGCATCTTCGGTCGTCGAATCGACGACGCCGTTGGGCCTGTCCCTCTCGACTAGTACGCCGCTCTTCAAGAAAAAGACCTTCGTCGATCAACAGCAGACGAGTATCGTCGGAGGTGGAGGAGGAGCGATGGGCCATCGGGAGGGCGGCAGATCTCAGGCCACTTCCGAACATCATCACGACAGAGCTAAAAATGGTACGTACCGACGTCATTTACAACAGCGTGATGTTGGGACGTTGAATAAGTTCGCGGTGTTTCCCAACAGATGGCGTTACCAGAACTGCGTACGTGTAGATTAATATGGTATCGCGTCTGTAAAAAAGTACTATAAGCAAGCTTGTGATTCAATGTATGTCATTTCGCCGAAGTGTAAACAACTTTTTTCCATAGTGTTGAGGAATCATCACAGTGTAACGGGTCGAAGAATAGCTGATTAAGGCGATTTTTTTTATGGTTAAAATACGCTGATCGGCCTAATTGTTTCATGTCGAATCAAAGCTCTCATGAAGAACAGAAAATACATTTTTAAACGTTTATTTATTTATTTTTTTCTTGCATTTTTTAACGGTTGAAAATGTCTTCGAAAAGAGGAGTCTTTACGGTGAACGCGCTTGTGGCCGTAAATATTATCTGAAACAAAATTTGTAAAAAGATTATCTACCAATGTGAAAGCCGCTATCTTACTATGAAGGGTCTTTTTTTAAATCAAAGTTTACAAAATGGCACGAAAAAGTATCGAGTTCAGCCTACTTTTTCGACGGTTTTTCGTTGAAAAAATGTGACGATTGCAACCAAAATAAGCTTCCATACCAAGATAAAGAATAGCGTGAAGAATGTTGTGTCAAAATTTGGCACTTCTGGTCAGCTGGCACTTTGGCACAATTTGGCCAACTGGGCCCTTTTTTTGAGAAAGGTTGTAGTATCCGGAATGATTCGAATTTCGCCGAAAAAATTCACCAGCATATTTATGACCGTCTATACTATCGGAAAAAGCGCAAAAAAATTGATTTTTCGAAAATTTTACACTGATCCCTCAATCATGCGAAATTTTGTGCCAATAAGGAGCATTTGCAGAGATTTTTACTGAACTACTTTATTAAAAGCAAATCTGCAGCTGTAGCACATAGAATTCTTGTTGAGACTTGCAGCGACCATGCTCTGTCGGCAACAACATGCAGAGATCGGTTTAGACGCTGCAAAAATAATTATTTTCATGTCTCATGTCAGACGCTAGCTAAACTTGCAGAAGGAGTTGATAACACAACAGTTTCGAAACGTTTGAAAGCATTGGGAATGATTATCAAAACTAAAGCATTGATTTTCACGAAAAAAAAACCGCGAGAACTTATCCAACATCTCAAAATTTTTTTCTCCATCGCACGTTGCTGATTCGACGCTTTGCGTCCACTTCGTTGGCTCTAGGTCGCGACAGCAGTAGCCGCGGCTCGTACGGACCAGAGCCAAGTACCTCGCCCTATCGCGAATCATCGATGGAGCCACGGGCCTTTCGTCAGGAGATGCCACCTTATCGTCCACCGGAAGTGCACGATTTGAGCCTCGGCTCGAAATCGAATCAGAGCACGGAAAAGTACGGCTCGCTCGTCGAGGGCAGCAATTACCGTCGCCGCGAACGTGTCAATAGTATGGACAAGAGTACCAATCCTTCATCGGGCATGTATTCGTCGGGCTCGATTCACGGGAAAAACTTTAACAAGAGCCAGCTGGCGAGCAACAGCAGCGGCGGTATAGGCAGCATCGGCAGACGACATCACGGTTGCTCGGCCTCACTCTCCGAGGCTAATGTGAGGGAGATGTACGGTGTTGTGCTGCCCGAGCCCAACAAGAGTAGCCTCGCGAGAGAAAGATTGACGAGCAGCGCTGGCGGCCCTACCATCGCTAACGTCACCAGACAAAAGAGTCTCGACGTTTCCGACCGTAATCGCGACAGGGATCGTGCTAATGTGCTTGCCCGGGAAGTCGACAGCGCTAGAATAACGAGCGCAGCAATCAACAACTCCCTCGACGGTAAAGCAACGGTTCAATGGCTGTCTTTCTTAGCCCCTTACTTCTCCTTCAAGTCAGTACGAGCAGGCACTCGATTATCAAGGAGGAGATACCTTTGGCGAGGAAAAGATTGCTCATTTTCATGACTTTTTTTTAACGGGTTACCCCCACTTGTAGCGCAAAAAAGGCCTTTTTCATGAATTTTTTCAAAGAAAACTACGAAACTTTTTTAATCGATCAATATACCATCTTAAAGAACACATCTTGATGAACTTTCAGTAATTTTTTTATTGAAAAATATTACATTGTTTAGTGGCAAATGGCCGTCAATGAAATAATGTTTTTATATACACGGTTTGCGGTGACCAACATTGCGGCGAAGTGGATCATCTGAAAAAAAAATGCGGATGGATTTAGTCAAATATAAGTATAAACTAGTCTTTAATCGAAGGATTTTAAAAAATATTCATTTTTCACAAAATGGCGGACAGTCAAAGTTAATGGTTCGATTTTAACGAAAAAACGGCCGTTTTTTGGCTATAAAACGGCCATTTTTTTTCGAAAAAAAAATCGAACGATTGAAGACTACATTTTTATGTATTAAATAAGCCTGCAAAATTTCAAGAAGATCGGTTCATTAGTGTTCGAGTAATCTTGGTCACCGACTTCAGAAATGCCATTTTGAGAAAAACGCGTTTAAAGTTTCAATTTCAGTTTACACGAAGAACGGATTCTTCTCTTTCAACGCTCATATCTTAGTCAATTTTGTTCGGATCGACTTGAAATTTTCAGGACATATTCTCAGATACTTATACTTCAAAAAACTGCAATAAAAAAATCGATTTTTTCAAAATCGCAAGTGGGGGTAACCCCTTAAAGTAAAGATTTCAGCATTTTTTACATCTTACGCAGAATATGAACCAAGCAAAAGTGAGGCTCCTAGATGTATATCTCCCGTTGAATCGAGGTCGAATATTTTTTGCATCGCACAGATGACGCACACAGGCAGGTGTGTTCAAAAACTGAAACAAGCCGTCTCAGGCTAAACAAATAAATCCAAAGTCCGAAGATTCAATGCGATTTTTTAAAATGAAAAAGACGTCACGACCGCGATTGTGTTCAGTTTGATTTGAACTTCGAGATCAGATGAAGATCGGAACCAAAAATCCTGCCGTGTTTCGGAAGATGAAAAAAATGGATATATCAGAAAAAAACAGCGATTACCGAATGTTTTTATGAGAATGAGTTAACGGTAACCATTGGTCTGCGAGCCGAGAGTTCGCTCTGATCGTAGCATAGCAAAGCTATGAATTTGGGCGCATTGATTTACTGGCCATGCTTTTTTACGCGCGGTCGGGAGCCTGAAGACGCAGTAAAATTCATTGGAGAATGAATCATTCGCAAATTTATAATCGATTGTGAAATTCTAGTACCAAAATTGCTATATTTTCATCAATCAATTTCACAAACCCAAACAAACCGAAACAAATCCAAACAAACAAATCAAGTAATTTCATTCTCACGTAAAACGATGCTTCATATCATCACTTTTTTCTGACATTGGACTAGGGGAATTACAACACTTTCTTAATTCGCTCATTCGACTAGCTACCGGACTCGTACTATCTCGAACCGGTCCATGTCGCAAAAGGACGAAAACACTTTATAATGTCTCGAGCATCGCATAATGTACGGTATGTCATACTGCCACCAGCCGCTTCTCAACCTCTGGCGCGGAGCTACAGTTTCGTTCAACAGCAGCAACAGCAACAGCAGCAGCAACACCACCACCATCATCATCATCATCACCACCATCAACAGTCGAAAAGGCGCAACAGAGACGACGACTCGATGCACGAGCGTTACTTGATAGGCCAAACGCACGATTCTTCGAGGCTCCATCGCCTCGCAGGTGGCAGCAGCAACAGCAGCAGTAGCAGTACTACGAGCAACGGCAGCGACAGCAGTAACGGTAGCTGCAACAGTGCCATAGCCGACGATATCAGAGAACACGTTGAGACGGAGGACAATGGAAAAAATAAGAAGCGTACCAACGGGAATCCGAGTCCGCCACCGTCCCCTTATTACGGCAATCTACTAGTCGACGCCGATCATCTTTTGCCACTTCAACACTACATACTTCAACAAGCCAAATTATCCGGTTTGTATAAAATATTCTCGTTGCCCCGCCATTTCTCTCTCTCTCTCTCTCTCTCTCTCTCTCTCTCTCTCTCTCTCTCTCTCTCTCCCTCTCCCTCCCTCCCTCCCTCTCCCTCTCCACCTCTGGCGCTTGCTCTCTTACGAATATTTTCTTCGTTCGATCAGGCTGTTACAAGTTCGGCGATCCCTTGTTTGGCGTGGAGGAAGGCGACGATTCCTTGGACGAGGAGACCGGCCGCGGTGGTAACGGCGACAACGGAGGACGCGGAAACAACGGCGGTAGAATCGGTGGTAGAGCGAGTGCCGATACGGGCGCGGATTTACGACAGGATGACGATTCCGATGATCAATTCGCCGACGACGAAGCGGCGAGTAACCAGGGTGACTCCTCCAGCCAAGAATATCTCGAGGATCATTACGCAGGTTATTGTCTTGATTGTTTCGCGCGAAGAAGATGGCGAAACGGTGGGATGCGACCTACCGTTCAACATTGCGGTTCCTAGCCAGTTGAGACCGTCGCCTAGTGTCAAGATAAAGAAACGCCGTCATTGTTCGAAAAATGTTTCCTCGAAAACCATCAAACGTAGAACATTTTGAGTTTTTGTGCTTTATTGAAACAAGAAATGATGAACACATACGTTTTTACAGATTGAAAAGAGCGTTAATTGTTGACGATCTATGAAATTCTTCTACCTCTCATAGATTCGAGCTAAGATACGAGGAATAATCATGTCATTGCTGAACAAATTTCGCAGATCTCGGCAACTACGACACAGCGGGATTGGCGACGTATTACAACACTGCGGAGACACTCACGAGACCGCAGGCAACGTCGGGTGTTCATTCTCTATCGTCCGCACCGCCGACGCTTCACTCGACCCCAACGGTATCGATGGGAGGCGGAGTTGCGGCATCAGCAACTGGAACGACAACGGGTTCGAACGCTTGGTGTCCAACGTCAAATGTTTTCGGAGCCTCAGTTTCCGCTTCCGGTTTGCACAGTGGTAGTGGTGGAGGCGGGGATTCGCGGGGTACGGATAGTACTTCGAGTTTCACGAGTCCAAGGCCGATTTCTCTGCCTCCATCGAGCGCGTTCACCAGTCTAGTCATGGGAAAGAGTATGGATGTAAACGACGCCGGGAGCGGTGGTGGCGACATCGAGAAGTACGCGCAGGACAATCTGAACTTAAATTGCGGCAGACCGAAGGGTCTGAGACTGTTGTTCCGTAAGAAGTTCAGCGTGCGCGACATATTGAGCTGGTCGAAGGACCCCATACCGCAACCGATGCTCGTGGTTGTCGACGGGGAGAAACTATTGAAGAGAGAGGCGTGCAACCTCTTTCAACTGGTCCAAGTCTACATGGGAGATCGCAAGGCCAATGTCGGGATGACGTTGGACGGTGTCGCGACCGACATTGTAAATACCGCCTTCTCGAAGCCTCCGCTACGTGACGAGCTCTATGTACAAATATGCCGACAAACAACCGAGAATCCGCGCAAGGAGAGCCTACGAAGAGGTTGGGAATTAATGGCCGTAGCACTGGCGTTTGTACCTCCTAGCCCGACATTCGAGCCCTATCTCGAGGGTTATATGAATCGACATCGCGATCCAAACTTTCAATTTCCCGAAGTAGCCAAATGGCCGATTCACGTTCAAGTCAGCCATTACGCCACTGTTGCCTGCAAGCGACTGCAAAGAATCGGCGCGCACGGCAAACGACAACCGCGGAAAGCTACGGTCGAGGACATCGATCAAGCGAGGGTAAACTTTCCGTCAGTTTCGACCCTTAAAAATGATTTTTCGTTTTCGCCGCGAGTTCTAGCTTTAAGACCTTAGGCCACAGTAACGGGTATAAAATCATGTGCGAATTTAACATTTTTTTCGTATGAAAAAGTGATTCACTCATAAAATTAATTACATATTTATTTAGTATGGATGTCAAGGTGTTAGAATTTTTTTTTTTCGATGTACAAAATGGCCGGGTACTAATATTTTCTTTTGTTATCTTTTTTTAGGCGCTCCGCGGCGTGACATTTAGCATTTACAATTTTTGACCTAGAACAAAAAACAAAAATTCTCGTCAATCTACATTAGAATACCTAGAGAAGTACGGACGGCATTTTAAAAAATATTGTTTTATTCAAAAGTTCTAGGTATTTGAACTTACGAAATGAATATTCAGTGAACATTTTCGTTATAAGTGCTCATAAACTGCTCATAAAATGAAAAGTTTCCGATTAATCAGAAATTCCGTACGTACTTCTCTGCGAAATGAAATTAGGAACATAACTTTTAAACTTGAAGTAACTCTAGTGAAAATTGTTGAAGTTATTTGTCACGCCAATTGGAAAAAAGCTGTTTCGAGAAGTTTCGAGTAATCGGCCATTTTGTACACCGAAAAAAAATTCTAACAGCTTGATATTCATACTAAATAGGTGTGTAATTAATTTTATGAGTTAATCACTTTACTGTGGCCTAAGGCCTTACTGGTTGCCAATTACACAAGAAACTCATATTTTAAACGTCTTTTACGTATTTCTCCAGCTATGCTCATATCAATTAATGAAATTAAAAAGATGCCAATTCAAATTTGCGTCAGTTATAGTGCGTGCCACAGAGCGCCTCAAATTCAACATGCATTTTTTCGTTTACTTGAAGATATTACTAGTACATCCTTGTAAAAAGGATGAAAAATCGCGAAATAAAAGAAAGAAATAAAAAACGCGAAAAATCACTTAATAGTAGACGTTTACAGTTGTGTAAACCCTTAAGTGCGACAATATTCGATGAAATTAACCCGCACGTTCGGAATCACCCGATTATTTTTCTTCTTTTGTCCTCGCAAAGTGAGTTTCGTACGACGATTAAAATGCGAGCCCTGTTCAGATTCAGATATTCCGGGCGTCGATGTTCGGTGCCACCCTCTCGGAAGTAATGGCGCTTCAACGCGATCGTTTTCCGGATCGGGAATTGCCCTGGGTGCAAACGACACTGACGCGTCAGGTTCTCGTGCGCGGTGGTACACTCACCGAGGGTATCTTTAGAGTTTCGGCCGATGCGGACGAGGTTACCGCGCTGAAGTCTTGCCTCGATAGATTCGAGGACGGTGGAAATTTAGCCGCCTCCCAGGACGCACACGCGCCCGCGTCTCTCTTGAAACTGTGGGTTCGAGAATTGTACGAGCCACTGATACCGGATTCTTTCTACACGGAGTGCGTCACGATGCGTCACGACGACGGCGAAGCTTCGGCGAAAAGCGTTGCGACTCTCGTCGAGCGGCTTCCCGATTTGAATCGGCGAGTCTTGTGTCATCTCGTACGATTTCTGCAGGTAAGACTCGTAACTGCGTACCGCGGGAATTTTGATTTTTCCGTCTTCAAATTTCAGCGATACTTCGGTCATCGCGTGGTTCCTTCTCGGGCTAAAGCTTGCTTCTTGTTGTCGATATAGATATTTGCCCGGCCGGAAGTCGTAGCTCGGACGAAAATGGACGCCAATAATCTTGCCATGGTGATGGCACCGAATATATTGCGATGTACGTCCCAAGATCCCCGCGTTATATTGGAGAATGCTCGCAAGGAAATGGCTTTTGTTCGTACTCTCATCGAGAGTCTGGACACCGCTTGGATAGAGGATCTTCAATGACACGATTGAAGCAACTCATCGTACGATAGTTTTATGACTGTCGTCGTCGTCGTCGTTTCGCCGCCGCCGCCCGTCTTCAATCTGCTGCTCTATGCCAAATTGACACGAAACACGGCGAATCAACGACCTATTCTCCTCATGTATATTAACTACTATTACACTATATTAATAACGTCGAGCATCGTTGTAGTTTGCTCGCTATACTGAAAGAACAAGAAAAGTTATATAGAAAGATGCGAAATCGATTATAAAAGTTGCTTTAACGCGGGGAAGCTTATATTCTTGAAAATTTTCTCCCGGTACGCGACTATTGGTCGGATATATCTTCCGATATTCTTGGCAATAAATTCAATAGCTGCGTTACGCGTATCATATGTAGTGTGCCGCATACGCTATCGCCGTGTACCGATCGCAATTCCCCGCTCGCCTCGTACATTTCACCAACGTGTATATTTATTATTTATACACCCACAAACACGTAACACTCCCACCCACACATACACACCCACACGCAGAGGTTGTCGTCGTTATAAGCCGGAGATTATTAGATATATTGACATGTACATCGCTATATGGTATATATTTTACCAATCCTTGTTATCGCACGAATCGCAGAGATGGCTTTTTGACTCGATCATTGTTATATAGTATCGTGTAAGATGAGTGATACGTTACCGTCGTCTTGTATAGCTGAAGCTATTATCTTCTTTTAAAATTACTTCCATTTTTCTTTTTCCGTTTTCTATAAGTGACGATCAAGTGTACAAGCAAATTTCATTATTGTACGTAATAATGAAGTAAGCGAAAAAAAAGTATTTAATTCGTGTCCGAGTTTTTTTTACGCCCAAGTCTTCAGTCGAGCCTTCAGATTTATTCTCGGACTCTGGTCAACGAAGCACAGAATGATTTTTTTTATAGAGATTCCGAGCTTTCGTCGGATCGTTCGAATCTCCATTGATCCAATAATTGGCTTGACATATGGGCGGAAAGAAGAATAATGCCAAATGGTCGTTGAAGAAATGATAATATCCTGCGAGTGAGCAATCTTTCGTGTATATTAAGCTGCGTTTTTGCGTATAGGTATAGTATGGGGAGGGGAAAAAACATCGAGTCTGCTTTGAGGCAGATCTGAAAGTGGGAAATCAAATTGTGAAAGCTTGCAAAGACATCGCTTAAGACGACGTACCTGGTATAACGACGAAATCTGAAGCACAGCATTGTACATAGATCACTTGCAACGACTATCGGCTATAACGTCGGCACTGCGTGGTCTCTTCAACTTTGTTATAGCCGGTTTTTACTGTAATTGTTCAGTAGACTAAATGGGTAGCAAATGCCCACCTAGAATTTCCCTATAAGTTATTATGTGTCCAACGGTTATCTGTTGGATGGTGTTAACTTCAAGGTCACCATCGCGCGAACATTTGCTACCCATTTAGACGACTTGCACAACTTTTTGAAAATTGCAACTTACAAGGAATATCCCTTAAGCTATTCCTTTCACGAACCCGAATATTTATTTTCGCCTATAATCAAGTCAAAATAATTCTATCTAATAATTTATACTAGAGAAAATATCAATGATAAAACTTAGAAAAATGTGTCTAACAGAAGAATTTACGTAGCCGCGACTTTTTAGAGAAAACGTCGAATTTTTTTATTGCAGCTATAACAATTCCAGTATAATAATTGATTGGAACTTATTTTGGATTTTTTAAACTTATTTTTGCCAATTTCGCTAATATCCAAATTTACCGACGATTCAGAAGGGCCCTGTTTATGAGCCCACAAAATACGGCCTTCCGCGAAAGTAATATCTTCAATGTCTGCCTCCGATTTTGTTGAAACACAGATGTGGCAAAGCGTTGCAAACTATTAGACGTATTTTTTTTATCGGCGAAAAAACTGCCTTAAGGGAGGAAACCAACCCCCTAAGGTTGGCGTGTCACCGCTTAATCTGATTTCTTTTCAATACTTCTATGGTAGATTTTTCATCGCTTTACATCAAAAGAATTTTCTTTATTGTTTCATTCACGTCGGTGGCTGCTCGGTGACTGCAAAATCATCCCTCGGCCACGCCCTTCTTTGAGGCGTACTTTCCCCCCTCAAAACCGTTTTTCCACCGATAAAAAATCGTGTCTAAAACTTTTCAGTGCTTTATCAGATATACGAGTTTAAAAAAAATCGAAGGCGGACACTATAGTGATGTTCCTTGCTAGGCATACTCACGTCAAAGTCGTTGGATGCAGCGCTACGTGAACGTGACGTCCGTGAGAATCAGTCCGGCACGAGCGTCGTAGGAAGCGCGTGGAGCGTTCATATCGTATCATCTCGTCGAGACACGTTGCTCGTGTGCCCGTTTGTGGACAAACAAATCGGCGACACGATGGGTAAGAAGGGCAAAGGAAAATCGGGAGATTTAGGAAGGGCCTTGTTGCGGGATCGTTTCGGATCAGCTCGCACGAAGCGTTCTTCCTCCGAATCTTGTATGGTGAGAGAGTGAGGTTAGGATTTCAGGAGAGTGAGGTTAGGATTTCGCTTTGTTTGCCCTCGTCAAACGGTATTTACGTTTGTTTGTTCGCGAAACAGTTGCACACCGCCGACATCGATGACGGCTACCGGTGGGATCGTCTCGATCTCAAATCCGTCACCGAAGAAAGTTCTTTCCAAGAATTTCTCTCTACGGCTCAACTGGCCGGCACGGAGTTTCACGCGGAGAAGTTGAACATAAAGTTCGTAAATCCTAAGAGCGGCATAGGCCTGCTGTCGGACAAAGAAAAGGAGGAACTGCTGGAGACGCATCGTCTGAATAAAGACGTCCTGAAGATTCCCAGGAGGCCCAAGTGGGACGAGTCGACGAGCGCCCAAGAATTACAAGCCAAGGAGAAGGAAGAATTTCTCGAATGGCGCAGAACTCTGGCGCTGGTTCAGGAGGCTCAAGCTCTGACCATGACTCCTTACGAGAAGAATTTGGAATTTTGGAGGCAACTGTGGCGAGTCGTCGAGCGAAGCGACATCGTCGTGCAAATCGTAGATGCCCGCAATCCTCTCTTGTTTCGCTGCGAGGATCTCGAGCGATACGCCAAGGAAGTAGATCCTGGGAAGATGAATATGATACTTCTGAACAAAGCCGACTTTTTGACCGACGAGCAGCGGCGAATCTGGGCCGATTACTTCACGGAGCGTGCTGTCAGAATCGTATTCTTCTCCGCCAAGCTCTCGGCGGAGGATACTTTGAGAGAGCAAAGATCCAACGATCGAGTCCGGGACGACGACGAAGCGAGGAACAGCGACGATGAAGCGAGCAACAGTGACGGCGCGGCGAGCAACAGCGACGACGACGACACGGAAGTCGGCGATTCGGAGAGCGAAGAGAGATACACCGACGTATCCGTGGGGGTGACGAGCGAGAGCGAGTACGAAAGCGCCAATGACGAGGCCGTTGACACAGAAAATTGTTGCAGTACGGAAACTGCGGCTGGGCGAAGCGACGCGATACCTAGCAATCGACTGGAGAACGTAGACTCGAAAGAACCGGAAGTCGAGAATGCGAAGACGAAGAGTACGGAAACGACAAGTTGCGCCGAACGGGAGAATAGCGAGATAAAAAATTCGTCGGAACTTTTGAGCAGAGATAAGTTGATATCGATATTCAAATCTGTGTATACGGGAACGACATATACGAGGGGAGTGACGACCGTCGGTCTCGTAGGATATCCGAACGTCGGCAAGAGCTCGACGATAAATGCCCTTTTGATGGACAAGAAAGTATCGGTCTCCGCGACACCCGGCAAAACAAAACACTTTCAGACACTCTTCGTCGACGAGGAATTGTTGTTGTGCGATTGTCCGGGTTTGGTCATGCCGAGCTTCGTTTGTACAAAAGCCGAAATGATATTGAACGGAATTTTGCCGATCGATCAGATGCGCGATCACGTGCCGGCTGTTACTCTCGTGGGTACTCTGATACCGAGACACACGATCGAGGACACGTACGGTATTATGCTCCCGCCACCGTTGGAGGGAGAGGATCCTGACAGGCCACCTACCGCGGAAGAAATGCTTAACACATACGGATGTACGAGGCATCTTTCTTCTTTCTTCATTTTCATTTATATCCTGTTGCAGTAGAGATTCATGGCTGTTACGCATTTGGAAAACTTGGAAAATATCTGTTCTCCTGTGATAATTAGGGAAGTCGGGGAATTTTGAATATTCACTGGAATTTTTTCAGTATCTACTTTCGGCAAGAATCACGAAAAATGAAACCAACTTGAAAGAAAAACTGGAAAGTTTAAATATCACTATTCTTGGATATTTTCAATATTTACATTATTCTTTATTATGTACAAAAACAGGTTATGTCAGTGCCAAATATTGAAAATTCAGAAACTAAAAACTTGTTTACAGCTCTATACATTTGCATACGATTTGTCGATACGCAACCGCACAATTATTTTAGATAAGTGTTTATCGTTATTTTTATTTATTGGCGCTGACATAAAAGTTTCTCTTTATAATAAAGAACAGGTTCTGTATTTGCTTTTAATGTTTTTCTCTTACTTTACACAGTTTGAATTCTTTTTCAAATTTGCTTTTTTAAGTAGTAAGAAGTTGTATTTGCATCGCCTTTTTGGCTTTTTACTAAGTTGTTACACCGTTTAACATCGCTCTCTTACATCTAACTTATTTCTTCCTTAATTATTTTTAATTTTCGTCACACTGCATTTTCGCTCTCCATTACCACAGTTTCTCTTTTCACTCTTACTTACACTCTCTTTCTATTTCCCTTAAAAATGTACAAACATTTACATCGATCTCCCCTCTCGGCAACCCTATTAATTTATCTTCTACTTCCCTCTCATCCCTTTACCCACTTCTCTATATATGTTTTCGCTTCCTTACATATTATTGCCCCTCTTTCCTTTCCGCACGTAATTAGGTGCTTCGTTGTTTCTCTTTCTCGTTTACATATCCTACAAGTCTATTCCACTTCTTTTCCATCCCTCCCGATATTTCCACACCTTGTCCTCGCCCATGTTTCCTTAAATTTAAAAAAAAATGTCATTTTAATATTTAACATTTTCATTTATTTGATCTTAAAAAAAAATTATGTTCTGCATTTGACCCCAATTTGCCCGAAATATTAGCAAAACCTGGAAAAGTCAGGAAATTTCTGAGTCAATGATGCGTAACCTTGAGATTTTTACGAAGAAAAAATTCTCTACGAACAGTTCCGCTGCCACGAGACCTCGGATCTGCTTATCTCGAAGTCTGGTTATTGAACTGTTTCATCTTTCAGACAATCGCGGTTTCATGACGCAGAATGGCCAACCGGACAACCCTCGTTCGGCTCGATACATTCTGAAGGACTTCGTCAATGGAAAATTGCTGTACTGCGTCGCGCCGCCCGATCAGTCGCAATCGCAGTTTCATAGGTTCGCCGCCCGGCAGAAAATCGTTCCATCCGCGAGAATTCAACCGCCGAGGGCTCTCAGAGCGAGTCGAGGCGTGCGTATAACGGGTCAGGACGTCGACAAGCTTTTTTTTCAAGACAGGACGGCTGGGTCCAGTCACGTACGAGGCGGTAATCCGCGCAGCTACTGTCCAACGAATGGGTATGGCAATTCTCTGCCCCACTCTTTGCATGCCGTTACGCCGATGGGACATCGGGGAAAGTCAGGGAATTCCTTTCGTCCTCGAATAATCGGAAAAAAAGTCCGGGAATTTTGAAACTTCTCTGGAATTCTTCCGGATCTTACTTTTTGCAAAAATTACGAGAAATGAAACAAACTTGAAAAACAAAAACTGAAAAGTATAGAAGTAAATATTTTTGTACATTTTTCTTCATTATATACAACAAAAAAAGTTATGTCAGTGCCAAGCACTGAAAATGAAAAAACTGACAACTTTACTTTAAAGCTTTACATTTGCATTCGATTTGCTGATACCCAACGGCACATAAATTATGTTAATTTATGTTATGTAGATGTTTTTATTCACGTTTTATTTATCGGCACCGAAAAAATTCTGCGTTTATAATCAAGAAAAGGTTGTGTATTTGCTTTAAATATCTTTTTTTACTTCAGTGTTTGAGATATTTTTCGGATTTGAGTTTTCATAAATTTTTAGTTTTAATATTCCTATGATCAAATATTTGCTCTTAAAAAGATTATGTTGTTTATTTGGCCCTAATCTCCCGGGAATATTTGCAAAACTTGTGTGGGGAACTTGGAAAGGAATGTCCGTGTCAACAATGCGTAACCATGCTTTGGTTAAAAAATAAAAAATAACACCGAAACTTTGCGTTTTCGGGTGCGGACGTTCGATTGAAATGTTTTCACACCGGCAGGTCGATCGTTGCGTCTGCGCAGAGTCTCGATCTCGGGGACAAACCGTGGAAGAAAATAAATAAGCACGTCAACAAGAGGAAGCGGGAAAAGTCGAGGCGTTTGTACGCTCATTTGGATCAACATTGATAATTTAGCAATAAATACCGAAAAATTGTCCGGGTAAAACTGCATTGTTTTATTTTACCCCGTTATATATATACATATATATATATATATATATATATATATATGTTATTTTCTTCATATTTCCCTGCGCTGATTGTGTATAGGTTTGTACAATATACGCTACTCCGCTATTCTCCTTCGTTCTCTCTTACTCTCCCACTCTCACTCGTTTTCTATAAATTCGTTTTCACGTCAAACTGCATGCTTTACGCTCTGGTAAATTGTTCATTTTATATAATTAACCATTAGATTGGAACATCTCCATAAGCATATCGAGTGTATCCCCGTTTTATTTTTCGTTTCGTCTTTTTGTATGTACAATCGTATCGATTCGCAATTGAGTAGTAGGGCGAAGCAGGATCGTATTGCCGCGTTCTTTTTTCACACGCGACAGCTGAAACAATAACGCTACAATGTATTATCTTCATGAGAATTTATATGAGGGAAGGTCCAAGTAGCAGATAACTACCTATAACGTATCTGTTTCCAAGATCCACGCGGCGGCGTAATATATAAATATGTATATATTTTTGTTTCTTGTTCTTGCTGTTGTTGTTTGTTGATATTATTATTAGTAGTATTCCTATAACGCGTCTCGACGATCGTTCAGTAAAACAGTACCGTGTGCAGCATCATCCTTCCAAACTTTGTGGACTCGAATTCGTAGAGTAAGCTATCTATATCGTTATCCAGGTCTTCACTGTTGGCCAGCTAGAAAATAACCATGCTTACTTTTAATGGAAGATTAGTGCGCGACGTTGGATGCGTCCTCTTTATGGATCAACCACCTGCTCCGTTTATACATCACCGTTAACAGTCAAATTATTTTTTGTTATAAATAACATCGCGGAATTGGTCAATGATGAAGAACAATTTTATGTTCAACTGTCTATATGAAAAGCCAGGCTGTACTTTAACCGTTGGGAATCTCGATCCAATTACCGTAAGAGTTCAACCATACAAAGTTTTACTCTCATAGATTGTTCCGCTAGGAAATGTGTTTAACGTCATCTTAAGGGGTTGGGCTACGGTGAAAATAAACAAAGAAAATTGATCGCTTGCGGCAACGCCAATTGAAGCGGAAGGCTCAACATATTGTGCAAAACGGTGTAAACGTTTGCTCGAAATCTAATGAACTTATCTAATGAAATGTGTAATAGTACATTGGTCTTGACCGACGTTTTTATTGTTAACGTCCTTTTTCGTTAGTTATTGCCAATAACGATGTCGTGTTTTCTCAAAAAAAGCGATAAAAATATTCAGTTTTTTTGTGCTTGAAGTTTCGGTCGATATTATCTATTTTGAGATAATACGCGTTTTTTCTTTCTTTTAGATTAACCCGGTGGCCAAAATCAAGTACACTGTTGAGCCCCTCACATTCAAAGGTCCTTCACGAGATTGTTTATGACTTCTTTGTTAATATTTTTAACGAAATTTTTACTCCCACGAGACAACTGATTTCCCAATAATCTTACTCATTCCGTTCACTTTTCCAGGTTTTGCACATATTCCAGGGAGAGTGGGCTCAAATAAAGAACTCAATTTTTTAAGATCAAATATATGAACAAATGACATTTTTTAAATAAAACTGAAATTCATACAATTATTGAAACACTGTAAAGTAAAAAATGTATATTGAAAGCAAATATAGAACCTGTTTTTTAAAATTATAAACAATTTTATATCGATACCAATGAATGAAAAATAAATATGAACAGTTGTCTGCAATAATAATTGTGCGATTGTGTATCGACAAATCCAATACAAATGTATAGAGCTGTAGATTGAAGCAGTTCGAAGTTTTCTGAAATTTTCAATGTTTGCCACAGATATAACTTTTTTTTTGTATGTAATAAAGAATAATGTAAATATTAAAAATATACAAAAGTATTTATCGTTCTACTTTTCAGTTTTTTTTTTCAAGTCGGTTTCACTTTTGGTAATTCTTGCAAAAAGTAAATTATGTAAAAAATCCCAATTTTCAAAATTCCCTGACTTCTTTGATTATTCTAGAAGGAAAGAAATTCCCCGAGTTTTCGCTGTTTTCCATATGCGCAACAGCCATGTTTTGGGTTGTCACAGTAGCTTAGCCCCTTGCGAGACAGATAGGAAATATGTTTCGCGTCATCTTCCATTTCCCCTTTACCCTCACTCTAAATTTGACATAAGAATATTTTCAACACTGATTTTTACCCGACTAACTCTTAGGACCTGCAAACTCGCGATGCACGGGGTATAAAATTCACAAGGAACATCACTTAAGTGTCCGCCGTCGATTTTGTTGAAACTCATATATGTGATAAAGCATTGTCAACTATTAGACACGTCTTTTTTTTATCTGCGGAAAAACGGTTCAAAGGGGGAAACCACCTCTCAAAGAAAGGCGTGTCGAGGGGTGGTTTTGCAGTTCATCCATCAGCAGTCCATCAATCTGAACGAAACAAAAGCCAAAATTCTTCTAATATACAGCGATGAAAAATCCACTATAGAATAATTGAAAAAGAATGAAATTGAGGGGTGACATGCCTTTCTTTGATGGATCGTTCCCCCTGCCCCACCCTTCAAAACGTTTTTCCAGTCAAAAAAACATACTTGTCTAACAGTTTTCAATGCTTTATCACTATTATGAGGTTGAACCAAAACGGGGGCGGACACTTAAGTGATTTTCTTGGTCAGTCCTTTTTCCAAAACTCAAAAATCTTTAAAGGTCACGTGATTTTTTTGCCAACTGAGCTAAATCGTGTACATGGAGGTCAAAGGAATGTCGAAAAAGTGCAGATCTTACAGTCGTCACTAATTCACAGATAAGGAACGATCCGACCGTCGCTTCCTCATGATTATCCTGAATATCGATGTTTATCAGATGCACAGGCTGGTTGTCGACAGGCGTTCTACCCTCCATGCATTCGATGACCTGGTCGTAAACTCGTTCTTCGCACGTTATCAGTATGTCAAATTTATCCTTGGAGCATTGGAAACGTTCCGGTCTTGTCTTGATTCTCCGATTTCTGTCCAGCATGTGAAGCAACCCCATCTGCGTGTATCTGACAATTCACAATCAAGGACTCATAGTTGGGAAAATGTTATCAGATTAGACTACGATACAAATTGCATTTAATTTCCAAACTGCATGTATCCCTTGTCAGTGTCGACACAGATTTCAATGGGAGGGTTCCATTTCCAAGTAACGATGATACTTGGAAATGTTTCGAGGTTATGTGGTTTTTCTGTGCAGTATCGACATCCTCTCCTGAAATGTCTCTCTTCGCCTGTCTTTTCTGCACCGCTAGCACCAACATCCTGCGTCACTGAACCACTGTTACCTGGTCCCAGCAATGAGTTGGTACGTATAATTTTTTCACTTGCCATTTTCCATGTATGCTTGACCCGTTAATACGATGTTCAAGGGCATAAAAAATGTCAACATAACCTCACAAATTTTCGAACCGAGTTTTCTCATGAATGGTTGTTTTTTTTAGTATGCTTAACCCGTTAATACAATATTCAAGGACATGTGGAATGTCAACATAACCTCACAAATTTTCGAACCGATTTTTCGCATAGATGATACTTCTTTATTAGAAAAAACAGAGTATGAGGCTTTGGGGAATTCCCTGGCGCAGAGCTTGACGACTTTCTTTGGACCTTAATATTATTCATCTTTGAAAAAATGTGTTCGAAAATTGCAGCTATCTCTCTTGCACTCGTATATCGCCTGGTACATCTTCGACTTCGCTTTGAAGGATACAGTTGCTTGTCCTTTGTCAGGAGATCGTTGTAAATTTCGTCGTACGTTGTTCCGAAATCGTAGACATTCGGTCTGTCAGGCCCACTTCCGGGCAACTTAACTTTATCTCCCGTTCCGAAGGACTTTACATTAAAGCCTTTTTTACTGCAAGTAATATGTTTATTTGGTATTATAGCCATTAAGTCGAGGTCAAAAACATTATACAACGATTATTGGTCGAAGAAAGGTTACCCTAGAAAGGCGTGTGCCTCCATACTCCGATTCATGTTGCTGGAGCATATTACAGCGATATTCAATGATTTTGAGGCTGGCATAATTGAAATCGAGCGCTATATTCGTATCCCTTTTTTTCTTTCTTAATACTCAAGAACCGTCTTGTTTCTTTCGGAACGTTTTGTTTACGCAGCTCTTAGGATTGACCAGCCATTTTTTGAGGACACACGCACACCTTTTTCGCCACGCGACGGTATATTATCGATAGCAACGAATATCTAAAACAGATTTCGGACAGTTTGTCAAAGCGCGTAGCACATCCGTGGAGAGAAAGGGGAATGGGGATTCCAACGTCTACGGATTGCGCATCGGCAAAGAAAAGTTTACGAATCTGGCGATTGTTTCATTCCTTTCACCTATGGAACTAGGAAGGTGACCGATCGGGATGGGAGAAACTGTACTGCAGTGCGTGATGGATTCCACCTGAAAGCGGGTACGGAAATAGTTCCCGATTGGGCCGCAAGTGGCGCTTCCAGCATGAGCTCATTGGCTATAAGCGCGGGCTTCAAGTCTGGAAACTTGCACGACTTGCAGGGTGGTAGTTCTTGCGTCTGTTACCCGAAGCGCTACTACCTAGGGGCGAGCCAATGAAACGTCGGTCGAACAGCTGCGCAATGGAGCAGATTTTTCGGAATCGGAATAAAGAATATTTTTAACAGCGATATGAATGGAAAATGATTAAGTTTTTCTACCCCTGATCCTATCGCGAAAATGACACTTATTATTTTCGTAGACTGCATTACTCGTAACTTTTCTTATTTTTTCAACTTCTTTAATTTTGTTATTATTTTTCTATTATTGTTCGTTTGTTTTGTTATTTGTCGATTTCTTCAATTTTGCTATTGTTGTTTGCCTGTTTTGTTATTTTTCAATTGTTATTTTTCACTTCTTCAAGTTTGTTATTATTATTTCTCAATTTCCACTCCAACGGCCTTCGCCCTTCGGCCACTGGGGTAGATGGGATAGGTGAAAATGGAGTATGAACAAATTTATACCGACTAATTTGTTTCTTTATAAGTAATCTGTTTTTTCTAAGTAGATTTTGTTGCTTGTTTGTTTGGACAACTTTTATTTTTGCTTGCTTTATAATGTTTATGAAAACCTGAAAATAAATATGATGGAAGAGGAATAAAATAAGAGAAAGGAAGGAATAAGAGAAAGGAAGAAAAAAAGAGTTTGTTTTTCTTTACAACGAATTGTTTTTGCCGATTTCTCATTCTGGACGCAAATCTTCGCCCTGTGAAACTTTGAATTCTGAAAACTTTCTAGTATCGATCTTAAACCGTTTCCAATAGTTCGGTACGATGCACGCTAGAGGGATTTCGCGAATTGAATGAGCCGTTTGCTGTCTTTCGAAAATACGACGGAACATGATACCTCATCGCGGTCGGTATGGTAGAAAAATTATAGATACCCAACAATCTCTGAAACGGCTCTTCAGATCCCGTCAAAACTTTGCCAAACGACGTCAAATAGATAGACGAACAGCTGTCTACCCCTCAAATTTTCTGAATTTGAGAAAAAAAAACGTAGATTGGCTTATCATCAGCTGATCTACGTTTTTTTTCTCAAATTGAGAAAATTTGAGGGGAAGACGGCTGTTCGTCTATCTATTTAACGTTGTTTGGCAAAGTTTTGACAGGATCTGAAGAGCCGTTTCAGAGATTGTTGGGTATCTATAATTGTTCTACCATACCGACCGCGATGAGGTATCATTCCGTCTTAACACGATTCAGAGGCTTTGAGGACGATATCTATTGCTGCATATCTACATGTACAAAACCGTACGTGACAGCGCTTCCATTGGATAGATGTAGAGTTGAGCTTTTCCCTCACTAACGGTGACACTCCCCATTATTGCAACACGCCGCAACGCAAACGACTTGTATGCCGCCGTGAGTGCACGATGTGATCTATTAAATTGAAAACGCAGCAAGTGCTGCGTTTTCAATTTAAATACAAGAATAATTTCAGCTTCTACAGCCCTATGTAGCTAGTGTTTACGAGATATTACCAAATGGATAAAGGTTCAATTTGAGCGCTAAAAATTTCCGAGACTATGTTGTGAAGCGGATTGATTGTTAGGTTAATGCATCCTAAGTTAATCCCTCGAAGGCACAAATTTCAATCGTCTACAAGCAATCGTCTATATTTCGATTTTACTCTCGAAACTCCTTGACAATAGAAACGTTGGAAGCGCTGCGCGGAAGAACCAAGTATTATCGGAACCGATTCTTCGTGGGATCACTGTATAGTAATTTTCCTCATGCGTTCCGTCTTCTCCCAATTCCCCATCGTCTATGAACAACTCGTGCAGCTGTCATTGCGATATTATCATTATTACAACGAGAGGAGCGAACATGCTACTATCGAAACGTCCCTTCGATAAAAAATTATCGATATGACGTAGCTATTCGAGTTCTTTGAGCCGAATGGAATTTACTCAACATAGGTTATGTGTGGGGGGCGCGAGAGATGTTGGGAGGGTCACCATCATCACCATAACAAATCGCTCTTCCGCAAACGCGCTTGCTTGTACAATTTCGTTTTCATTGTTCAGTTAAGATCGCTAAAATTTCGCGAGTGGTATGCTAGTGTCAATCGTAAAAAAATGTGTCATTGAGGGCAAAAAATATCGTAAGTTACATCAGCTTTACTTTGACTCATTTTCGCAACGACTTTCCCAATGGTTTTCATATCCACGATAATGTTTTTGTTTTTTTTTATTGTGTTTCTTCGGAAAATTGTGCTTTTTCGGGATGCATTGACGATATCCGTGACAGTTAATTAAAATCCTATCATCCGGTCGTTTGTACGATACCGGGTCACAAACGAAGGGAAAGAAATCTGAAAAAAATCCACAAGTGTTAGACACTTTGGATATAACTATAGATTCATAAATTTCTTCGAACGTACGGTGCTCTGCAGTACCATAAAAGTAATATATCTCAAACTGTCTGATTTGTGTTTCTTATTGATAAATGATTTATCGGAAGGCATCACAGAGGCTTGCTCGAGGAAGTTCTTATCTTGGAATAATTGTTTTCCTGGCCAACGGAAATGTTGTACTTTGAAGCTCCAATTGGGCCTTGGCGATAACACGAGCTTTGGCAGTATCTGCCATTAGATCGTTTTTGCGAATGAACTTTGTACCAAGTTTAGCAAACAAAAGAACATCGATGGATAAAAGTTGAAATAATAATGAAAATAAAATGAATATGTCGCGTGACAAGGCGTCATATTCGTGGGGGTCAATGTAGTTTTATTTTGTCTATGAGGTCCAGAGCAATGCCGGCTTATTCTTTCCTATTCAGTGACGAATCAAAGGGGTAGGGCTCCGTCATGACTCAAAAATCAGGGTTCAAAAAAATCATTCGTCAAGAAATGAGTAACATGATTGAAAAATCGTTTTGATATTTATCTGTATGTCAAAGTTTCATATCAAATTTCATTTTTAAATATTGATCATTGAAGAAGTAAACGATCTCGTGAAGGACCTTTGAACATGAGGGGAAAACAAAAAAAACCAGTTTTTTGTCTCAAAATAGATAGTATTGGCTAAGACTTGAGCTTTTCTTTATCATGTTTTAATCAGCAAATACAAAATTTTGAATTTTATCTATTATCTTTGGAAGAAACATGACATCATTATTTTAATACTCCTAGGTTAAGCCAAACAAACTCATATTTTTTGCTACTCAGTGATACACACTGGGTCTGTGAGTCCAAGCCAATTTTCGAATGATGCAGTTTCCTTGAAATGATCTCTATTCCAATGATTTGTGCAAAATGAAATAGCAGACTTAGGAAAGCACCTGGAAGAGAAAATCTGTGTTTGGTTCATATTTTGCTGGAGAAAGTTGTTAGAGCAGATCAAAGTGTTTCGCAAAAGAGGAAAAATGCAAGTTTGGCACTTTTTGTTGGGTCTGTAAGACCCGAGAGTGTACTCCTAGCGTTAATGACTACTGAAAAATAAATGTTGAGAAGAAAAATGTTGGTCGAGACTAAACTTCTGTCACACTTCATAAGTTTTCTAAATTTCAAGTCAATCCGTTAATTAGATGTTGAGAAATCGTGGACACTGATTTGGAAAACGTAGTTTCGTGAAAAACGCGTTTAAAGTTTTACTAGCAGTTCTATCGTAATAGTAAGTTTACCTTCAATCTGCGATTCCGGCACCATATGTTGGACCTTTCTTCTTAATTTCCGTTGCCACAAGTAACAAACGATTGAAATTTTTTTACAGTAATCCCTTAATCGTTTAGAGCTTGATAGCCCTGTCAATGGCCAAATTTATAGACGATGTTAAAGTTTACATTGTTGGAATGCAAGGGACATTTTTTGTTTGTCTTTTGTTTTTTTTAATACCGAAAATATTTCCTTACCAATTTATGTTGAAGACTTTTAACAAGGATCCTAAAAAACGCTTGAGTAATTTTTGTAGCCCAAACCGATCCTAAAATACTTTGGCAATGGAAAAAATTAATTTTCGTTGCATTCCAATGATGCAAATATCGACATCATACTTATAGGCCTTACCCGGGTCTAATGAGATGCGTTATTTATGACATACACTACCGGCCAAAAGTTTTTGGACACTTCAGATAATTGCAAAACATTTGATCACTTTGGATAATTGCAAAATTACATTAGAGTAATACAATTCATTATACAGAGCTGTATAGAATCGTCGTAAAATGATAAACGAAATGAATTATATTTTTCTAACATCATTTGTCCAATTATCCAGTGATCGAAGGTTTTCCCACTATCTGTGGTGTACGAAAACTTTCAGCTAGTAGTGTATGTTAACAGAATGTGTACATTTTTGTATAGAAACGACAACAGATCATCGCCCACAGTCACTACTGATGTTGAAGTTTGCCTCATTGGAATACGAGTTTTTTAAATTTATTTTTCACTTCTTTATTCTTGTGCTCATTCAAAGCCTTCTTTCATTGCAAATTGCAAATTGAGGTAGCAAATCTCACCTTTACATATTCTTATTGAGAATATTAAAAAATGTTTGAGTGATTTTCACCGTAAAAAAATCGAAGGAAAAGAGAAATGATTTTCATTGCGTTCCAACGATGCAAACTTCAACATGATGGCTCCATTCAGTATCTTGTTCTTTGTCCGCATTGCTATTACGGAAGAGCAAGTGGAAGCTCCTCTATTTTATTCAACTGTTGTCGATTGCAGTTTATAATGGCAGTGGAAAGTGGCCAGACCAAAGATCCTGAGGCAGTTAGAAAAAATGCCGGCGAAGCGACACCTCCCAACTCCGGTATGTTATGTTTTTTTTTTGTAGGGACTCTTGTAGAGACTCTTATTCTATACGAAACGTAATATTAATTTTCAACGTCGGCCGGCCTTTGTTCTCTATTGATTATAGTGTCGCTGCGGAGCAGAAATCTCCATTCTCAATGTACGATTAGTTCGCCACAGCCTCTGAACCGAGTAATTGCGAATTGGCTCATGCGTACGGAATAACGCTGGACAATCGTCTCTGCGCTCTTATTAATTTATTCTTTATTAATTTTCACTGATTATTTCTTATCGTTGAGAGTCGGGAGGAAAATCATTGGGGCCTAAAAGCGTGATCATTTGTGTTTTTGCGGTGGGAGTTTAGTCACGGCTACGGTTTTTCTTTTCGGGTCTTAAGAAGTTTTGTCTATTAGTTGTCGAAAACTGTGATAAATACAAGACCGAACGTTAAACTCATGAATAAAGTCACATGTCCAAGTTAGGCTGTAAAAGGGCGTGAAACGGTTTTATGGAAATAGCGATCGCAATTTCTTTTATCTCTAACTTGACGCAATAATTGTTTGATTCTTGGAGATTTTTTTCCGAGTTAATAATTATTAATTCGATTTTAGGTTATATTTAGATATTTTGAAAATCATTGCCCCTGGGGTTTCTATACATTTGGGGGATAGAAGTGAGTTAAAAAAAATGTTTATATCGGTTTTCATTTTTGCATTCCGGCGACATTATTTTTATTTTCAACGTCTTTTTTATCCTTCTTTGTAACGATTGGTATTCTTCGAGGTGATGTTGAAGT